>JBBMEF010000028.1:1893975-1916889 GCA_037832685.1 Sicyos baderoa
TTAAGGAAATTAAAAGTAGCTAACTAAATTTTATGAGCTTTGGATCTGTCTAATTAATTTATTTTTTAGCATGAATAACACTATGGATCAATTGAAGATTCCAAGACAAACGCCCATCTGTTTGATTTGATCTGATTTTATTAAACATGGGATGCATCATAATACCATATGCTTATGCATGGAAATTTGATTGGGAAAGTTAATCTTGTAATTATGGCGATCATATTATAATGTCTCTACAATAAAATCATTTTTTAAAGGAAATTATTATAAAATTGATTATGTCAGATTTATTTTGTTTTGGAAGTATACAAATAATTTTGAGACCGGCCTTTTGCATAATAAAATGCTTAATTACTATTCAAGGCAAAAGATTAACGAACTTGGTGGAAATTTAATTCTTTTCTTCATTTTAAAAATGGTTAATTTGGTCAAACCAATAAAGTTAATAACTTGAGCATAGTTAAATATTCAAACTCATTTTTGCTTCTCTATCTGACTAACATTTTTTTTTTTGAACAGTATTGACAAATCATTTTGAAGTTTGGTTGAAAAATATATTTTTATCAGTTAAATAGAAATATTTTTAAAAAAATTAAAAAAAAAATAATTTTTTTTTTCTTGAAAAGGACTTTTTGAATAACTAATACGTAGTAATATTTTTAAATTAAATTAACATTAACAAAATAATGTATTTATCATACAAACAAAAATTATAGCGCAATGATATTGTTGTACTCAGATTATAACTTTGAATCCTACTCCCTCAATTATTGTAATTTTAAAAAAAAATATTATGAATATATTCAGTTTGAACTTAGAAACAAAAAGATGAAATATATTGTTGTGATCCCATAATAATTTAAATTTTCCACTTATTAAATTCAATACTAAATTAAATAAAATAAATTTCTTAGTTTTGTTATGACCCACTTAATATAAAATAATATAGAAAATCTACCCCACAAAATACCAATATTGGCCTTCCTCCACCGCCAATCAATCCTCAGTTCTATCACTTCAAACAAATTAAGCAAAGAAAATGTTTTGGATTTTATAGAACATAATTTCGTTTTATGATTAAATTTGTTTGATTAATCAATTTTATAAAGTTGTTTTAGAGTTGGATTGTTTTTTCTCTCTTTTTCTAAACAGGCTTTAATTTGAGTAAAAATTTCAAATATTAGGAATAAAATACATAATATGGATAAACTAATGTACAAATTTCTCTTTAAATATGATTTTGTATGCAACAATTTTTTATAAAAAAAGCATATATAATTTTTGACAAATCGACATTTTTTGTTAAAAAGAAAATAAATTGAGTAGCAGTATTTATTTACTTTTTTTTAAAGAAATACTTCATTAAAGAAATCATAAGTATACGAAACATATAAAAAAGGTTAGTAGTAAACATAACTAAAAAAGGGTTATCGAGTTTGTTAATTATCACACATCGGAAAGGTAAATAAAACTTTTAACATTTATAAAATAAGTAGACCATCCTATTATTGATTTTGAAAATAGTAAAGATGGAAATCTTTTATTTTTGGGTTTCTTAAAAAGTTTAAAAAAAAAAAAAAAAAATACTTGACCTAGCTAAAAAAGAAATGAAGGCAACAAAAAGTATTCCAAACTCAATACCAAAATATTTCCAACAAAAGCAAAAGAATCAATACCTACACACATACAGTCTAGTCTAGGGACAAGAATACTCACAACTAGCCAAGCCACAAATATTTAAAATTTTAGGGCATGTTTGGTTGTGAGAGGATGGGTTGGGTTGGGTTGAATTGGGAAGAGAAGAGAAGATAAGTGAAATAAATTTATGTTTGGGGGAAGAAAAAAAAAGATAAAATTTTGTTTGATGTAATGGGCTGAGAATGATTGAAGTTTTTATTTAAATATAAAAATGAATATTTAATAATTTTTTAATAATAAAGTTAGGTTTGATGCGATAGAAAGTGAATTGTTGAAGTTTTTATTTAAATAAAAAAAATAAATATTAAGTAGTTTTTTAATATTTTAATATTTAAATAAAAATGTGGGGCCCACAGATGGAGTTGGGTAAGAGTTGGATGGAGTTATGGAAGTCCATGGGGGCAAACATGAAATAAAAGTCAAGTCAAGCCAACCCCTCCGTTTATCCATGGGGCAAACATGCTCTTAGAGATTCAACAAAGTAAAATAATAAATTTTAATTACTCATTAATTCAAGCTTCATAATTTAATTAAAAAAAAATTAAGAACCCTATGATTAAAAAGAAAAGAATAATATTAGACCACATGAAAGTATGATTTAGATGCTCATAATAACTCATAAGAGAGAGAGAGAAAGAAGAATAATTAAAAGGGAAAATAGTGAGTGACATAGCTGTCTTAATAATTACATAATCACACAGCAAAACATGAGTAATCAAATATTAGTTAATGAAAATCAGATTCCCATTAAAGTTAAGATACTAGATATCATTTTAGCTACCCAGGATCCACCCATACATTAGATACTCACATTTTCCCTTTTTCTTCTTTTCCATCTATTTTTCTCTAAATTTTTAGCCTTATAATTATTTTTTAAAAATAATAAAAGTTTTCATTTTCATTCAAAAAGTGTTCTGAAAATTGTTCTCTTCTGTTCTAGTAGACCTGCCTGTAATTGGCCCTACTCAACTGAAACAAAGTATTATGGAGCAAAGCTAACCTGTCTTTCAACTTGATCACTTGTTTTCTTTATTTATTATTTTTTTTTTTTTGAATATCTTACTAAATTTATAAAAAAAAAAGAAATCTTGCATTAATAGTTATTAGATTGAACTTATCACATTTTAATTACTTGTGATATTGTTGACTGCTAGATCATTTGATGATGATTGTCTTCAACTTGATCTAGGAGATACAATTTGGTACGCTTTCGTGTACTGTTGGGGATAACAAACATTCACATACAGTCCATACTAATATGATATAATCAACTTTTGGCATAAATTCTCATCACTTTGTTTGTTTATCATCATCCAAAATATCTCGTATCAATTGAGGTGGTATCTTCTCCTTATATGCACAAAATCTTCTCATTAATTTACATTTTAATTTCAAAATTTGTTGGGACAGCTAACTAAAAAAAAAATGAAAAGCTTGTTCCTTTATTAATAGGTTCACTTTAGCAAAGTGAGATCTAATTCTTCTATGTGAGTGATGAAGAGCTTTGACCTGAGATTTATTCTGTCAATTTGCATGGGAAAGTCCCCCTCAACTTCTGGATTCACTTTTCCTTTCATAATTTAAGCCCCATTTCTCAGATCTCTCTTCCCCATTACTACAAAATCAAAAAATTTCTCCAAAATTTTCAATGCCCATTTCTCCATCCCACAAATCTCCATCTGGGTTTTCCTTATTTTGATCCATTTCTTCTCTGTTCTTCATTTGAATCCAAACCCACATGGCTCCAAGCTCTGTTGTTGTCACAATCGAGAAGCACAATGGCTTCCCTTTACTCGAAATCAATGCCACTGATTCTCTGTTGCGTCCTGAGAAGAACAAAGCCGCCAGCCCCAAGCAGCTCACATGGGTTCTTCTCCTCAAAGCTCACAGAGCTCTGTTTTTCTTCTCATGGTTAGCCATGTTAGCGAAATCCGCGTTTTTTTCTGTCAAGAAACGAATCGCTTATGCGAATGTAAGCGAACATGATTCCAAAAACAGAGGGAAGTTGTTGTATAGGTTCATCAAAGGGTTCTTGGCGGTTTCGATTGCGGGGTTGGTTGTCGAGATTTTCGCCCATTTGAAGAAGTGGAATCTGGGAATTGAAGTTCGTGGGATTGTTCAGTGGGTTTATGTTTCTTGGCTTTCGTTTCGTGTTGATTACATTGCTCCGTTGGTGTTCATGCTTTCTAAATTCTGTATTGTTCTGTTCTTGATCCAATCTCTGGATCGCCTTGTTCTTTGCGTTGGGTGTTTTTGGATCAAGTATAAGAGGATTAAGCCAGTGATTCAGGATGATGCTTATGATTTGGAGGATGATTCAAGTTTTCCTATGGTTCTTGTTCAAATCCCAATGTGTAATGAGAGAGAGGTAATGGAATTTGGAACTTGCCCTGTTTTGTTTTGAGCACAAGGTGTTTGATTTTATTACTCAATGAGTGAACTTGATCTGATATCTTGTGATTTGTTGATATTGTTATTGATTAGGTTTATGCTCAATCTATTGCTGCTGCTTGTGAGCTCGATTGGCCGAGAGATCGGATTTTGATTCAAGTTCTTGATGATTCGGACGATGGAAATCTTCAGCGGTTGATCAATGATGAAGTCCTGTCATGGAATGAAAAGGGTGTTAATATTGTTTATAGACATAGATTGATCCGAACTGGGTATAAAGCTGGGAATCTTAAGTCTGCCATGGATTGTGATTATGTTAAAGATTATGAGTTTGTAGCTATTTTAGATGCAGATTTCCAGCCCAACCCGGATTTTCTTAAACTTACTGTCCCCCATTTCAAGGTACTGATGAATTTTAAATCAATGGAAGCTCTTTTTCAACATAGCTTTTGTGGAAGGTTAACTTGTTTTGATCATGTCAACAGGGAAATCCTCAACTCGGTCTCGTCCAAGCAAGGTGGGCGTTCGTTAACAGGGACGAAAACTTACTCACGAGACTCCAAAACATCAACTTGTGCTTTCACTTTGAAGTGGAGCAGCAAGTTAATGGGGTTTTCCTGAACTTCTTTGGATTCAATGGAACGGCAGGCGTTTGGAGAACGCAAGCGCTTGAGGAAGCTGGTGGCTGGCTCGAGCGAACGACAGTGGAGGACATGGATATCGCAGTTCGAGCACACTTGCAGGGTTGGAAATTCATCTTTCTCAATGATGTCAAGGTGCTTTGTGAATTGCCTGAATCATATGAAGCTTACAAGAAACAGCAACACCGTTGGCATTCTGGCCCTATGCAGCTCTTCAGATTATGCCTTCCTTCAATCATTACTTCAAAGGTTTACTTTAAAACACATTCGTATTTCACTTTATTGACACGACTCGTTGCGTTTAAACTTTCGACTGATTGTTTCGATTCAATTAATGTTTTTTGTGCAGATTTCAATATGGAAGAAGACCAACTTGATATTCCTGTTCTTTCTCTTGAGAAAACTTATACTTCCATTTTACTCATTCACTTTGTTTTGCATTATACTTCCATTAACAATGTTTATCCCTGAAGCAGAATTGCCTCTGTGGGTAATCTGCTACATTCCAGTCTTCTTGTCATTGCTAAACATTCTCCCATCACCAAAATCCTTCCCCTTCTTGATCCCATACCTCTTGTTTGAGAACACCATGTCTGTCACAAAGTTCAACGCCATGGTATCGGGGCTATTCCAGCTCGGAAGTTCATACGAATGGGTCGTGACAAAGAAGACAGGACGATCGTCCGAATCCGACTTCTTAGCACTCGCCGAGCAAGAGTCGAAAACTGCGAACGAGGAGAAGATTCTGAGGAGACATTCGGAGTCGGGGCTCGAGCTGTTGAGTAAATTGAACAAACAAGAGAAGCAAATTGGTTCAAAGAAGAAGAGAAACAAGGTGTATAGGAAAGAGCTTGCTCTTGCTTTTCTGCTGCTAACTGCATCAGCTAGAAGCTTGCTATCAGCACAAGGAGTTCATTTCTATTTCTTGCTATTCCAAGGTTTGTCATTCCTGGTGGTGGGTTTAGACTTGATTGGTGAGCAAATGAACTGAAAATGTTTGGAGTTGATTTGAAAAAGTTTCTTTTGGTGTTTTAGGCCCTTTAAAAAATTGGGCAAAAATGGATTAAAAATGATAGATTTTGAAGAGAGAAAAAAAGGGTATTTGGTGTTTGGAAAATTGGTAGATAAATATTTTAGAGTTATTTCTTCAGTAAATTTGTACAATGATACCATATAGTATTGTTAGTATATGGGTTTCAAACACGGAATAATGGGAATTCTGAGTATAAGAGATAAGTTATTTTAATGCTGTTCTTGTTTTTTTCTTTTCATTTTTTTGGAAAATGAAAAAGAGAATATTCTTTTGGTCTCTTTTCGAATTCCAATTTGTTCTTCACTTCAAACATTTCAATTTGTAATCAATGAAATTAACAGGGTTGATTTACTTATAAACATAGATGAATTTGTGTTTACTCCAATGGGGAGTGATCAGAAATGGAAAAATAGTATATATTAATTAGTTGGATGGAGATTTGAAAATCTATTTTTTTTTTCTTAACATAAAAATGTAGTAAATTAATAAGTTATGTATGTTAAATATAAATCAAATAGGTTATTTGAATTTGATGATGCCAAAAATGGTCTTATGAATTTACATTTTTGAGAAACATTGGTTTCTACAAAAGAGGTAAGGTGAGACATGTGGGGTGTTAGCCATGGAACTTATAATGTTATGTTTAGGTAAATATGACATTCCTGCCATTCCTTCCAAAAGCTAGCTAAGTCTTACTTTGGTTAAATCAAATCTCGATCTTCAAAAATTAATTCCTAGATAAGAGTCTAATAGATGAAATTTATAATCTTTTGATTTCCTAAAATTAAAGTTTTGTTGAACTAATACAAAGTTATGAATTTTAAAAAGTTTCAAATAAATTAGTGACTTATTTAATACAAAATTGAAAACTTATAAACACGGTTAGACATTAGATATTTCATAGTTTAACAACTCATTAGACATGTTAACAAGAGCACTTGTTGTATAGAATGTTACGGATTCAAATTCTGTCATTTCAATTATTGTTGAATTAAAAAAAAAACTTCAAAATTGAACTTTACTTTAACAACTCATTTTTAATTGTCTACATTTCTAAAAATAATTTAGAAATAATAGAATAATAGAGCTCTTAATTAGATTTAATAAACAAAGTTTTTAGGCCGTTGATTATTTTTTATTTTATTTTTAAATTAAGGATGTATATAATACTCTTCTATATAAATTTACTTGTTTTGTTATCATTATTTTGTATGTATTTTATAAAAAAAAATTAATAATAACAAAAATTAAAATAAATAAATAAATAAGTTTTGGAAACTACAAAAATAATTCTCAAAAGTTTAGTCTTTTCTCAAAAAATGATGAAAATCATTGTAGAGAAAATAAAAACAAGGCATCTTTAGAAAATTAGAAAACAAAAACCATTTCCCTAAACCAAAAAAACAAATAGTTATCAAAACTTAGTTTTCAAATGTTGGTTTGGATTTAGAAAACAGGGTCAAAGAGAAGATGAAAAAAAAAAAAAAAAAAAACTCATGTTTGCTCTTTCTTAAAATCTGGTAAAGATCAAAGGGGACTGTTAATTGTTGCAAAGTTGAAGAAAGAGCAAATCTGCACATATATATATATATATATATACTGCAAATTTGCTCTTGTAATTGTCACCAGGCCTGCAAGTATGAAAAAAATGACACTTCCTATGAACTTCTCTGCTAAAAGATCCTTATTTTCCCTCTATAAATCCCAATTCCCACCATTACAAAACATCACCACACAATCAACAAAAAAGAAAATATGGGTGTTCAGAAGTGCATTGAAATGGGTCTAATTTGGGTTGCTTGCTTGCTTGTTGCCATGGCTACAGAAGCACAAGCTCAGGACTATGGCTCCAAGAACTCAGCTGAGGCCACATCTTCCCATGCAATTCTCCTCAAGTTTCTGGGTCTTGTTGTTTCCTTTTTTGTTCTCAAAGATATGGTTTGAGTTCTCTGATTTGTTGTTCTGTTTTGCAACTTTGTATTTCTTGATGTTTCTTCTTAAGGAACTGTGTTCTGCTTTGGAGTTTATGTCTCTTCTTGGCAGTGTTTGAACATGAAGTTATTTCAATAAGTTCTACTGTGTTCTTTGTATTAATTTATCTATACTCCACTACAAAACTTTGGTAGTTCTATTGTTACATGAGTTTGAGTTTGACAAAGATGAAGGTAGTGATAGAGCACAAGTCGTCGTGATTAAGGCGTATACCACCTTCGCCAAATGATCAGAGGTTCAAATCTCTCCACTCCGCACGTTAAACAATTACTCCCTTCGTGTTCTAAGATACATTTTTGTATCCACAAGGTTCTCAAACTACTACATACCATTTATCACATAGCAATGAATATAACATTATTCTCAATATGATACAAAGAATATATATAATTAAATTTAGCAAAAAATATATATATTTAATAAATTTCACTAAACATGGTAATCATATAAAAGTACAAAAAGGAAAGAAAAGAAAAAATCATTTCTATCAATAGTCTCATTCATAAATGAATGCTCTTGAGTCTTGCATCAAATTCAACATCATCAGTATAGTCCCAAATAGTATTAACTTATTTTTCAACTTCTGTCATCAATTTCAACATCATCAGTATAGTCACAAAGTTGTAGAGCAATGTGCAATGAACTTGTATATTTTTTATCACGACAAATTTTTTTTTCTAGGAGTGTTCAGACCGTTTACACGCACCTCGACTATTTTTAAGGGCATATCATCTAACCCTATAACATTTAGATGTCAAGAAAACCTATAAGCAATCAATTCCTAAATAGGTGGCCACCCCGAACGCAACGACGAATTGATACTACTTGGCTAGCTATCTTACGAGGCATATAGGCTTGAAAGCCTTCATGTGTTCTTTGGCGCAAGTCTGTCAGGATCTAAAGGAAACGTAAAAATTGAGGCTAAAATATGAGTCTCGCCTAAGGCACTTCAAGGTGTAAGGAGTAAGCAATTGATGAACTCATACAAAATAAACAACAAATCAGAGGTGTAACATGCACTAATCCCTCTAAAATGACTTCATAATCATATGAATGTTTATAAAGAATTCAGGAAACAGATGAATCAGATCAGACTTAAACACCAACAAAACCACCAACCCCAACCCCACCCACTCACTCACAAAGACAGATTGAATTTGAGGGTAGCTAAAGCATATGCTTCTTTGAAATCGAAAAACAAAAACATGTACCGTAATGTACAGAGAGAAGATCAATATCAACTAATAACAGAGAAATGAAAAAGGATAGGCTCATAGGCCATAGAGATATCCTATATTCATTACAAGACATATGAGATTCAAATCTAGCACGCAATAGTATAATTCAGCATTTCAGCTACTTTTTGAGTCCATCAACGGAAGAAAGTCTTATTATGCTGCTCAGTAGCCTATGTAAAAAAGGTTAATGGTGCATACAGAACTTGCAATTACAAATGTTTAACCAAGAACAGTTATACCAATGAAAGGTTATCATCTACAATATGAATGGTGAAGACAAAGAAATCTCCGTTTTGTAATTATGACCTTACTTTCTTATTTGCACAGTGGCATCATCTTTTTTTTTTTAAACAAGGTAACCACGCCCGTCCCTAGGCCAAGTACCAGAGACATTGAAGGAGTAGTTTCATAAGTGAGTCTCGAACCTGGGACCTTGAGGGGAGCATACCCTCGAAGCCCAAGTCTTCAACCACTGCGCCACCCCTTGGGGACACAGTGGCATCATCTTTTGTAATGTCTCAATTGATCTATTTGTAATATTCATTCATCAATGAAGGTTACTGTTTCCTATCCAAAAAAAAAAAGACAAGAATTGTCTCAAAGATCCCAAAAAGTTCAGAGCCTCACTAAATGAACCAACCTAGAAGCCATTTTCCCCAAATCAAATGTGTTTATTAAACACAATAGCAAGTAGCAAGTAAGATTCAACTTTTTTTTTTGATAGGAAACACAAAGTAAGATTCAACTTCAATATAAAGAAATGATCAAATTCACAACATAAAATACAAAACACATCCTTATTTGTAATGCTCTAGCGTCTAAACAGAACCTCTAAAACAGCTACAATAAATCTAAGGTTGTACAAGTTCATATCAGATTAAAGCACAACAATGGGTGTCAATCAAAAGCTTTAAGCTTCAACAGTGTTACCAAGAACAAAAGAGAACAGCTCTCGAACAGGGGAAAATTCAACCAACCCAATATCAATAGCATACCCGGAAACAGGAAGCTTCAAATCCCTCAGAACACAAAATGCCTCCGCCATTCGAGCCCGAGGCACCTCCTGAGCAACATCGCAATGGGGAATCCACGAACCGAGCCGATACTCGTCCCCGATTTCGATTCCTTCTTTCCGCATTGCTTCACACAATTGGGACTGGAATTGGAGGAGTGGAATCGAAGGCGCCGGACCCAGAAACAGAATGTTGCTGTCACTGGGAAAGGTGCCGATTGAAGACAGAGACAAGGGCAAGGGGTCCTGTTTGGCAGCGAAATTCTTGACGATGGATTCGGCTTTTGTGGGTTCGAGAAAAGGGGTTGAGAAGAGGGTAATGTGAGGGCGTGATTCGATTTCGATGAGTTGGGTACTGATTTGACGGCGAGCAAGAACATTCCAAGCCTTGAGAACCTGATTTTCAAGCGCTGGATCGAAATAGAGCTCGATCGCGAAGCCTTCTGACATCGCCTCAAAACCCAAAACCCACAAACTGGATTAGTGAAAAATAGGGAGAAATAAACAAAACCCAGATGCCAATTTGAACAATCTGAAATGGGTAGTTCAAAACCCTAGAAAACAGGAAAAACCCAGGAGAAATCGATGGACCCAGATGCTGAAAAAGGTCAAAAAAGAAATGGAAAATGGAAATTTGAAGAGAAGAGTTGAAAAGGGGATGAAGAACAAAGGATCCTAAAACTGTGAAGTGAGAAATGGAAAGAGAGATCAAAGGTAAAGTGAAGAGAAGGGGCATCGGCCGGTCCACTTAAACCACCGACCCAACCGGCGTTCAACTTCTAATGAGTTATGCTCCTATATTTGATTATTTATCTTTGGTATTATCATCAACCAAATTCTTCATTGTGGTAACATATTCGTTTCATTTGCTAAGTTGTTTTCTAGGTCCATTTTAATTAAGCTAAGGTTCAATTATTAACCTCGGTGGTTACTAGATTATACAAGATTTCAATCATCAATCATCATGAAAAATTAAGTGATGAGTTTAATTCATGGTTGTCATCTACTTAGAATTTTTATTTTTTTATCGATTTCCTAGATATCCAAATATTATAGGGTCGAATGATAAATTTCATGATATTAGTCGAAGCACGTGCACAATCATTGATATATATATATATACACACAAAATTTCACTACCGCTATACTATTATATATAACATGTATTAATTATCATATAGTTGTCTAGAGGTCAAGAGTGTGATTCGTAACTAAAAGGTGATGACTTGAATCCTAGAGTGATCACTTAACTAACCGGTAATTCCTAATGAATGTTTTTTATATCTAAATGCTATTCTCGTGAGAATATTTGAGATGCGGCACAAGTTATTTTAGTCACTCACCGGTATCAAAAAAATATTATAAATATAATGATGAAGTTTTTTTTTTTTTTTTAATCATAGGTTGATTGTCTAGTAAAATAATCTGGTTTGAACGCTTAAAAAGTATAGTTCAATTTCAAAAACTCTAGAGGCAATAACATACTTGACATGCTAAGAAAGAGCACATCAAACTCCTTTCTTTACTTTGTGTCTATATAGAGATTAGAATTGTGGTTATAATTAAAACAATAATAATAAAAATGATGTGAAATTGTAGTGCACATAGAAATAAACATTTCATTTTTACATGATGAAAACTGTTAAAAAAATATTTACAACCACAAACAAATTTTACATTTTTCCTTCAATTTAGGCCATAGGCCATAGCTTAAAGGCAAATAAAAGTTGTATTAGTCATTTGAAACATATAAGTTAACATTTCATTGAAACATGGTGAAAAGGGTAAAAAATCTTTACTACCATTTGACAAATTGTACAACTTCTCCCCATGCTTGGTTGGCCATAGCCATATTGCTTGAAGGTTCATAAAAGTTGTATCAGTCATTTTTCTTGGCCTTTTTCATACATTGTCTGTATTGTAGCTTCCAAGAAGAGGTACTCTTTGATCTTCATGTGATTCCTTGCTACCAATAACATTATGGCTATGGCTATGGCTATGGCTATGGCTTTCTTCTTTTTCTTCTTTTTCACCCATTTCTTTTGCTTTTCCCCACATTACTGCATAAAACCCTATTGATATTATGGATGCTCCAATTAGACTGCAATACACAACCAAATTTCAAACTTCTTCAAGTTAGTTTAACTGTTGAAGTTGATACAACAAAGTTGTGGCTTTAATGTTAAAAGTCAATCACATTAGTTGAAAATGAAAAACTAAAGTCTGTTTCTGTTTGATAACCATTTGGTTTTTTAAATTTAAGCTTACATCTACTACTCCAACGTATACTTTTCGTTACTTTGATATCTCCATGTTATTTATGTTTTCTAAAGAATGAATCAAAATATAAAATAGTTTCAAAATACTTGTTTTGATTTTTTTGAATTTGGTTAAGATAAACATAAAATTATATATAAGAATTTGAGTAAATACAAGTTTAAAAACCGAAAACGAAAAATCAAATGGTTATCAAACGGGATCTAATAAACAAAGCGCGCTCTCTCTTTGGTCGTACCTTCCAAGATATAGAGAATCGCCAAGAAACAGGACGCCCATTACAATAGCGACAACGATCGACAACGGCTTAAACATCGCTACAAACATCGGTCCTTTCAAGCGGAGTGCCCATGTATGAACTGTATTATTCAAGCATGACCCAAAAAGTCCCTAAGAATATAGAAAAGAAAAGAGAAGGAAAAACTTTTGTTAGATATCATATGTGACAAAATGTTAAATGAATGTATTAAGTGCATTTTTTCCTGGTTCTTACAGAGCATAGAACAGAGGCCAAAGCTGTATTTTGCCTCAAAATCCAAGCACTTGGATTTTTCTCTAAAATGACTCCTACAATTGCTGATAGGAAGGCCACAGTTAAGTTGTAGAAGAAGATCACTGTTGCCTCTTCTGGGTATTCCTTCATTATTTTTGTCTGTCAAAATGTTCAACAGTTTCAAGGTTATGTTCACACTTCAAATTAAAGCTTTATTGCTTGAAAACGCAAGTAGAATATGGTCCGAGATATCGACACGACGGTCTAAACCTTCCGTCGAAAGCTCTACAAGTTGAGGGACTAGAAAGACAGGTGAATTTTGGAGTTGGGAGCCAAACCAATTAAAGGTTTTGTCTTTTGGGATTGATCTTATATGTACACTCACTTCTATATAAGCCCCTTTTCACTTTGGAGACAATTTGTAGAGCGATAGGAGCGCAATCTCATGACTTCGAGAGAGAGTTTTACAACACAAAGTAACTGTCTTCGATCGCAATGTCAAAATTTGTAACGCCCAGAGTTAGGAGTGTACATGAATAAACTGTACCACATCCGAACGAAAGGATTATTTAGGATATGAAAGCTAGTTAATAAAGTCTTAAAGAATCGATAGTTACTAACTATACCAACAAGGTGTATCTTCTTTTTCAGTGGCTCAGTTACAAAAACTTCAAAGTTAGCGTATTTAACTTGAAACAATTTTAGGTTGGATGAGTTTGTGAAAATTTCCTTTGAAAGCATATGAGTGAGAACAAAATACTATTGAAAAGACCTGTGTCGGTAAGTAAGGACATGAAAGGAAAGTAGGTCACATGGTCGGGTTAGAGGGCATATACAGGGGAATGTCACGACCGAAAGAGTTACAATAACCCGAGATTCCATAGAGATGAAAGTATAGAGTTAGGGAGAATTTACCTGAACAATGTACCAAAGTGGAACCAAGATGTATTCAGCAGTCAAGAGAAGGCTGCCAATGACCCAATTGGAATGAGAAGAGGCTGTTAATGGGTGATGGTGAAGTGAAAGGGATGTGGGTGCTGCTGAAGAGAATATGATCCTTGGGCCCTTGTAAAGAGTCACTACAAATGCACCTGATATTGATATTATAGTGCCCATCACTTTTGCTTGACTGCTATTGCTTTTCAATACCACTTTCTCCATCCTTTCATCATAATTAAACACACATAATTACACTAATTATTAGTGAATTACAAAGGATAAGAAAGCAACAACTTATCTTATTTTTAATACACAAAAGGACCACATTAATTATCATTAACTTGTCTGACCCAATTTGCATGCATCTTAACTAATGTCACGAAACATACTGTCTTACTCTACAATATTTAGATATCAATAAAATTGATAGAAAATTAATTTCATAATAGGTGATCTCACGATTAAATCAATCTTTTTGATTATCAGGAAATCAAAATTTGAAATTAGCTAATTTACTTGAGATTGACTTGAATTCTTCATTTAAATTCCATTGACTCAGAAATCAAAATTTGAAATTCTTCTTTCAATGAATATCAAATTTATAAATATTTCGGATCTAAAAAGAATAAAAGTGACTTTTCAAACAAAATTTTAATCCAAATTGTGTATTGAGAACTTTAATGTGGCAATAACCGGAGACGTGTGTTGTACACACTCCTCATACATTTACAAGGACAAAAATAAATGGATTTATATATCGTTAATTTCATATTTTTTTCCATTTTTTAATAATAAAATAAGCATGAATCTTGTATAAAAAAAAAAAAAAAAAAGACATTGATTGTTTGAATTCATGTGAAAAAAAATTAGTTGTTCGGTAGTAACAGCACACAAATGGTAAATTTTAATTAATTAAAATTCAAAGTTTAGGATTTTATATTTAAAAAAAATCGAATAAATAAACTTATCTCTTAAAAGAAAATTGGGGAAAAAATCATAAAATAGTTATCAA
Source organism: Sicyos baderoa (assembly GCA_037832685.1). NCBI lineage: Eukaryota > Viridiplantae > Streptophyta > Magnoliopsida > Cucurbitales > Cucurbitaceae > Sicyos > Sicyos baderoa. Next base: position 1,908,705 of record JBBMEF010000028.1, read on the forward strand.
GCTACTTTGAGGAGGTCCCTCCCCAAATCCCTTTCTAGTTATTATTTAGGAAGGAGCAATACTTACCAAATGGTGGGTAAGTATTTTGGAAATACTTACCGACCCTTACAATCATATATTTTTACTTTATCAAAAAAATTAATATCGATTGATTGAGAGAGAAATGCAAAAATATAAAAATATATGGATGTAAGGTGGGTAAGTATTTTCAAAGTACTTACCCACGTTTAGGTAAGTATTTCTCTTTAGGAAGGAGATGTTATGTCATTTTAGTAGAGTGGGAGGACAAAAAAAGCAACATAAACTTTTATTTAGTTTTATTGTTTTTTTATTTTAATTTCGTGGGGAGCTAAAAGTCTATAAATGGGTGTAAATAATTGCAAAACGGATGAAAATGACATTTTGTTTTGTTTCACTTTCAAAATAATATTGAAATTATCAATCCCTCTTAGTAACTCTCTGGATATAGATTCAAAAAATTTACAAATTTGTCACTAATTATTGTATTACTATATTAACGTACCTATCAATTTAAAACTATGAGCCACATTAATTATACTATTATTATTATGAGATAAATATAATGTTTAAACAAAACATTAAAATAAAGTTTTTATTATTTTGAGATTACCATATTTGAGGATAGGGAGACTCGAACCCAAGATCTCTAAGTCATTAGGTGAGTATCGATGCAGATTGAGCTATTACTCAGTTGGCATTAAAATAAAGTATTTGAGAGTGTATTTATGTACGATTTGTTGATTCCCTCTCCCAAATTATATTTAAAAAACATTAAAATGAAGTAGGAATTTAAATGGTTAGACAATTTGATAAAAAAAATTTAAAGGTAAATTATATTAATTTTGAATAAATTCTGAGATAAAGTTTACATGTATAATTATTACTTTATTATACTAAAGTTTTTCTTAGAAGATAAACTTTCACGATGAAACTAGACCTAGAATAGAAAACAAAAAATATAACACCACATTAAAAAAATTGTAGCTAGTGACTTACTTTAATAATAAGATAAAATAAACTTTTTTTTTTAATCAACGAATTGCCAATATGCCAATTTTTGGACTGTTTAAAGATAGAAATAATAGAAGCCATTATTATTGAAGTTCGTTTTCTTTTTTTTTAGAATGCCAATATTATGTTAGTAACTTATGATCCACACATTTTTTTTTTTTTTTAGAAACTATCCACGCATTAATTATAACAGTATAGTGTACATATATTTAAAAAAAAAAAAAAAAAAAAAAAAAAAAAAAAAGTTTTCGTCTCAATGAAGTTTATGCTGTTATTGATATGATTTGACATCAAAATACATTCATATATATATATATATATATATATATAAATGCACATGACACATGTATACAAATACTTATTTATTGATTGGTCAACTAAAATTTAATGACCAAAATGTACAAAAGTAATAAATAAAATGAAATAAATTTCAAACCAAATATAATTTATCAATAAAAAAAAACTATTATTAAAGTGTGTTTCAAAAACATTAAATATATATAATTTTATAATAAAAAAACTCATCCTATATCATATTTCTTTGCTTCCATTTTCTATAACATTAATTTATCATTGCTTTCATTTCCTTTCCACCCAACAATGACTTAGTCTTACTTTACTCTTATTTTGCCTTTCGTTTCAGTCATAGCCAAATAATGCCCTTAGCATTTCTTTTTCACTCATTTCAAATATAGTAAAGTAATATATATAGGCTCGAGTGGTCAAATATGGTATTGAAATGCTTAAGGTGATAGGGTCAATTCATAGTAATTACTGAACTTTTTTGACATCCAAATGTTGTAGGGTCAGACGGTATGTTCCGTAACATTAGTCGAGGTTCGTGCAAGTTGATATATGTGACTATTTGAGCACACTTGCAAGCTCCTCAACCAATGTCATGAGACATATTACCTGACTCAACAACACTTAAATGTGAATGGCCAGCATAAATTGAACTTATCGACTTAAGCACCCGAAAATTCTCACTGAGTACTAGGTCAGGTATTATTTAAGTTTGGAAAAAAAGAAATGACCCCTGAGAAATAATGACTCTTGAAAGAGTTGAAGAGAGAGGAGAAAAAAAAAAGAAAAAAAAAAGCAGAGTGGTGGGGGTGGGGGAAGAAGAACCTGAAAATGATGGCGAGAATGAAAGTGAAAGCAGGAACAAGGTTGCTGATGGCGGAAGCAAGCGTCGGAGAACTGTAATTGATTCCCGTGTACCCCATAATCTGCGAAGAACATCTACAATAACAACAACCCCAAATCTCAATATTCATAAAACCCAATTCAATCCCCAAATCAATCGAGAATTACCCGATGAGTCCAAGCAGAGCAATCTTCGAAAGAACAGAGAAATTCAGCGGCGGCAATCGCCTCGATCTGCAACAAAACCAAAACCCAAATCAAAACCAAAACCAAAATCAAAATCAAGAGCCAATTAATCGAAACAAACCTGGCGGAAATGAAGGGGGAAGGGAGGAGGACGAGGGCGGCGAGGGAGTAGGAATAGACGACGAAGACGTGGTGGCTCATGCCGGAATCGGTGGCGGCTTTGAACAGAGTGTTCAGGCCGACGTTGATGCACTCCATCGCCATCATCGCCGGAAACGGCACAACGCCTTCCACTAAATATCTTCCCGCCATTGATTCCTCTGTTTTCAGGAACGAACCACCAGCTCTGTTTTCAGGGTTTATATAAAATTCTATTTACAATTCAGGGGAACATGATTCACCCCACCATTATTTTTTTAAAAAAAGATAGCTAAGATGAAATTGGGGTTTTCATTTTCTTCTTTTTCTTTTTCTTTTTAATGAAAAAGGTAATATATGAAAATAGACGAAAACCAACATAATTCTTCAAAAATAGAAAACTCATAATAAGATTTGGGGTGTGGGGCTCGGTTGGATTACATGATTATTTTGGACCAACTCAAATTTTTGAGTAACTCAACTTATATTTTTCAGGTTGGAATGAATTAAGTTGATTGCATTATCTTTTCATTTCTCTCAAAATTTCATGCATACTTGTTAAATAATTAAAAATAAAAATATAAAGAAATAATTAAAAAATTATATAATATTAAAGTCAAAGTCATGATGTATATCATGTTAATGCAACTTCCTACTAATCTGATAAGAATTTATATTTGTAGTTAATCTTTTATATATATATATATAGATACATGTATATAGATACATATGTATGTACATTTGAAATATACACGCATATATATAATTCTAAAATTCGGATTAGATTTTAACTTTATATGATCAGCTCAACCTAAAAAAAACTATAAAATTATAACCTAATTAAACTTAAAAAAAAATAGACTAAACTATCAAGCATACCCTCAAACTATGGAGTTTTATTAACATTATTCCTAAATTTTTAAAAGTTTCAAAAATACCTTTAATTTTAAAAACTATTAAAAAAATATTTTCAACATTTGGTTTAAAATGTTAAATGTTTGTTTAAATAAATAGACTGTTGAGAAATATTTAAAAAAAAACAATCTTACTCCAAAATAATTAAGTACTTTGAATGATGTAATAAAGAGCATATGGCTTTTTATCGAAAACGGTTTGTTGCATGAATATTAGGACACCATATGCACACTCTCATCTTTTTAACTTTTTAATATTTTGCGGCAAATGGAAATCAATTACATCCAACTTGAGAAAAAAATAAATTCTCAAAAAAAAAAAAAAAACAAATTTTCTCCTAGGGCCCTAGATTGATTTGAAAGCATTCAAAACTTTGATGTATTCTAGCCAAAAATAAAAATAAAGGCATCTCTTGAACAATTTAAACCTTTTTTTTTAGTGAATTTCTTTTATATCTTTTAAGACATGTTTGACTTTGAAAAGATGGAAAGGATTAGGACGAGACGAGAAGATAACTGAAAATAAATTTATGACCGAAAATAAATTTATGCTTGGGGAAAATGAAAGAAAAGAGAGGTAATAATAAAGTTATATTTGATGTGATTCAAAGAGAATGATTGGAGTTTTTGTTTAAATAAAAAATGAATATTTGATGTGATAGAAAAAGAATTGTTGAAGTTTTTATTTAGATAAAAAAAATAGATATTGAGTAGTTTTTTAATATTTTAATATTTAAATAAAAATGTGGGGTCTACGCATTGAGTTTGGTAAGAGTTTGATAGACTTATGAAAGTTCATTAAGCAAACATGGGATGGAAGACAAGTCAAAGTCATCCCCACTTTTTCCCTCCTCAAACATGCCCTTAGTATTTAACTTCCGTTTACATATATTTTAAAAAAACGAGACCATCAAAATTTCATCTTAAAAAATCTAGTTATTAAGAAAATTGATAGAAAATTTAAAAATCTAGGCCCGTTTGATAACCATTTGATTTCTTGTTTTTTGTTTTTCAAATTTAAGCATATTTTCTCTCAAATTTTCTACAATTTGTTTCATCATTTCTAGCATGTATACATCTTTCTTTAAGAAAGTAGGGGAAGACCAACCAACTTTTAAAAACAAAAAAAGTAGCTTCCCAAAATTTGTTTTTGTTTTTAAAAGTTGGTTAGTGTTTTACTACTTTCTTAAAGAAAAATGGATAAATGATAGAAATGATGGAGCACATTATGGTAGAAATGATGTAGCACATTGTAGGAAATTTGAGAGAAAATAAACTTAAATTTAAAAAATCAAAAATAAGAAACAAATGATTAACAAACGGGGCTTTAGTTATTAAGAAAAATTCATCTTGAATTCATGTCATTTTAATTTTCTAAAACAATTATATTTAGTCGTGATGAATGACGACAACAATTTTAATTGTGACAACAAATCTAAATTAAGTTGAAGTTTCTCGGAGTTCACTTAAATATGAAATGACAACAAAACCTTCGCAACTAAATACTAACCTTCCCAACTAAATACTAATTGAGGAGAGTCATCCTAAGTTTGCGGAGAAAAAAAATTAAATAGATCAATTTGGTTAAGCATCTATTATTTATTTAATCTATTTACATTTTCTACCTATTGGAAAAAGAAAAAAGTAAAATAAAAATATATGAATGATATATATAATAAGACCTCCTTTGTGCTGAATCTAAATATGATTTAAATAAATAGAGGGTGGGTGACATAATTAGTTATCTTATTTGGTATTAATCTATTTTAACTTTACAATCACAACTTTAAATCTATAAATCAATATTTGACTCTCATATTATTTGTAAGTTGTTGTGACTTTTAAGTATGACTTTTTATTTTTCATCCTCAATTCATACTAAAAAAAGTATGATTTAGATGAGAGCCAATAAGAATATTATATATGAAAAATGGTTTGTTTTTTCATAATTACAACCAAAGATAATGGTACACAATTATTTGGCATAGATAACGATTTGTTTTTATTTTAATGTTTCTATTTAGTGTGCATCAACAACAAAATAATTAAGTCCTTCAAAAAAAACAACAACAAAATAATTAAGGACCCTACTAGTTTGTTTTTTTGTGGCCAATTATTTTTGTTTTTTGTTTTTTTGTTTTTTGCTTTTATTCATTCAAATAGGTGATGGAATTCCTTGCTTAGGCTTCCATTTTTCTCTCTTTTAATTTACGTTGAAGTCTTACTTTTACCTTTTGCTTTTCAAACCATAAACTAATTGAAAAACTTTACTAAAATGAAAAACAAAGAAAGAAAACGGGAATTTATTACAATTTCATTGCAAAAAAGTATGAACAAAAAACGACTTCATTATTAATTCATTCTATTTGGGAGGCCAATATATTAATACCAAATCATAAGACAAAAGGATTTTCATTATCTAAGAATTGGTGTCTATTTTCTATCGGTGATAGGGCTTTATAATAAACACGCATCTCTAACACATCCGAATCAATATTTAGGTTGAGAAAGAAGAAAAAAGAAAAAATAATTCTATACAACCCAATTATTAGGGGCCCGTTTGATAATTATTTCGTTTTTTTTTTATTTAAAAAACAGGAGATGTTTGATAACTCATTTCGATTTTCTGTTTTTAAAAACTAAAAATCAAGAAACATGTTTGATAACTGTTTTTTATTTTCAGATTTCACATTTTATTTGACTTTTTTAGTTTTTTACTATTTATTCTTGATTCTTTGAAACTTTTTTAAAAATAAAAATAAAATCTTGTTTTTAAAAGCTATTTTTTTAGTTTTTATAATTCTTTTAATATTTTAAAAATATTTTTAAAATTGGTTATCAAACGAACCTATTTTTAAAATATTAAAAAAAAAATAAAAAAAAAAATGAAATAATTATCAAACGATATCTAAGATACTCAAATCTTCTTCGTAGTTATTTGTTTGAATAACTTTCAATGAAATAAATAACTGTGAAGAAGAACTTTAATTCAAGAGTTTATCGTATTATTCATAAAATAACACAAATAATTTGATATATTTAAACTATTCATATTTGATAAATATATAATTCAATACAAAATATTATTTTGTTTTGTGATGTTTAAAAGCATTTTTAAGATAAAGTAACCAATTAAATGAGATTTTTTGTAAAAAACAATAAAAATAAAAATAAAGAAATAAAGAAATAAAAAGGGTTCAATGGAGATTAAATGTGGGACCCAACCCTCACAATTTTATGCGAATTTTTTCGATCCTCGCAATTTTCCGCAGATAATCTCCCATGCATGCATGCTCACATTTTTTCATAGAAAATTCCGGTCTCAATTCCCACAAAATCGAATGAGACTTTTTCATATAAAAATGAATGTGGTGGAGATAGGAATATTTCAAAACTTATGGTGGTTTTTATAATGAAAGGTAAAATAACTTAGACTTACAAAATATCATATCATTATAAAAGTTTGAAAAGGCTGTGTATTCATGTCCTAACAAATTATTTTATCTATTTTTTTTCTCCATCGTTAGAATCTCACAAATGTCTAACATTGAAAAGTGGGAGAGTCCAACATCAATATAAAAGAGATATGAATTACTCTCTGATTGTCAATTTAATTTTGAGGTGGAATGTCATGTTCTTTAATATGGTATCAGAGCCCATAAAGCTCAAACAAATATCGGTCTAATAAAAATGAAATTGAGATCCAATATAAGATTGGTGAGCCAAAAAAGGCACCATCCTGAGGAGGCATGTTAAGATCTCACAAATGTCTCACTCGAAGAGTCCAACATCAATATAAAAGAAATATGAGTTACTCCTCTCATTATCAATTGATTTTGAGGTGGAACAACATATTTTCTAATATCCAAAAATCAGCTTTATATACAAACAATAACATTAACTTGTTCTTGTTTGTAAAGAAACTGCTTGCCTTAGTGAGTAAGGTCCATTTTAATGAAAATATATTGGCATTTGTTTTTGTTGTTATGTGCTTAGTGAGCTAGGCACCATAAAGAAGACAATTCTATTACGTAACCATTAAAAATTATTGAACCGAAGAGTTTCAAAGCTCAAAGCAACCTGTAATTAAAAAATTAAAGCTCAAATCAACCTAATGATCTTAAAATTAACCAGTGAAAGATCATTTAGCTAGGTTATAACTAACCAGCATATATCGAAGTATAATAATAAAATAATAAAACTAAATTACTAATCATGCATTTTGCATGTGTATCGGAGTATTTTCAATTCATTCATTTGTAGCACGAAATCTAAATTGAGTTCATTCGTTAAATTCTATCCATCATAGTTTTCAATTAATTATAAATTTATTTTATCATCGATAAAAAATTACGTAAATTAATTATTTTAGAAATGATTCTATTTCGAAAGCATATAAAGTAGTCTTGTGCCCGATTTCATTTTATACTTGGAAAGTAAAAAAGGGAAAAATGATTCTATTATCGAGGGTTTGTTTTTACTTTCAAGTATTTAAAATAATTAAGGCTGCCTCATATATTTTTACCTTTATTAAAAGAAAATATTTGGAAGTTGGGTAAAGAGTAAAGACTACTTCTTTTGACTGGAGAAATTAGCTTTTACAAAAATATATTTAAAGAAAATAACTCATGTATGGAACAAATAAATTATTTTCAAAATAAAAAGAAACTTAGAAAATATTAAATTCTAAAATTATTTTTCTTTTGGGATGAAAAATCCTATTTGAGTTATTGAGATCTACCCATATATAAATCACATTTCAATATGTT
>JBBMEF010000028.1:1916989-1936781 GCA_037832685.1 Sicyos baderoa
GAGGGACAAAAATGGGGAAGATGAAAGAAATCAATTTTTATTGTTATTTGTTTGACACCTCATCTAAATTTAACTAGGGTTAGTTTTTTTTTTTTAACTTGCGGATCATTCTTAAGCTTTTTACAAAGTTGGAGGACTAAAATTGGATTTTTTAAAGTCTAGGGACTAAATTGGAACAAGTGTGATACTCTAGGGACCAAAATGGTATTTTAACCTTTTATATATGTCTAATAGGCTCTCGTGGGTTTTGAATAATTTGAGAGAATATTTTTTTAGTGTAATAAAATGTAAGATATAATAACATTTTTATTCTTCAAAAATGTTGTTTTTTTTTTTTTCAAAATTGTTTAAATTAGAAGGTGTATTTCCAAACAAACAAAGAACCTTAAAATTTAAAGTTGTTTGATGAAATAAACTTGTAAGTTATTTTTCAACAAGAGCAGTGGCTCAACGGTATCGGTATACATTCGATGACTAATAAATTTATTGGTTCGAATCCATTTATACAACTTTTTTTTTAAATATAAATTGGGGGAAGAGAATTACAAATATCGATTCTAAGGATAGAACTGTGGAATGAAACTAGATTTCAAACCAGATAACCAATCGCACCACCAACTCATTCACTCACCATCCAATCTATAAAAAAAATCAATTAAAAAAAAAACTTTCAATTTTTTTTTTATTTTTTTTTTTTTTGAGAAATATCAGACGCAAAACCTACTAAACATTTTTCACATTTTAAAGATACTTTCTTCTCTTTTTTTTTGAAGAAAAAGTTCGAAACTTAGATGCCATGAATGAAATTAAAACTTCAAGGCTGAACCAGTAGTTTAGTTTTTTTTTTGCCTCTAAAGACAATATGCATTAATTGAAAGAGTAGAAAATGAATATGAAAATTAAAATTAGTCATTACATTGGAGGTTAATTAGTGATGTGAATATGTCCCGAAAGAAACTAAAAAAAAAAAAACTAAAAAAACTAAAAGACAAAGCAAAAAGCATCATTTGGAGAAATTAGAAATAGAAGAGCGCATTATTATAGTATTTAGCAATTGATTTGATATTAGAGCGTGACAAAAAAAAACAATTTTTTTTTTTCAAATCAATTTAAAATTAAGAGAATATTTAAATTTAGGTTAAAATACCATTTGTGGTTAATCAATTATCATTTTGATTAAATCCTCAAAAATAAATGGAGTGAGGTTTATTGCTTTTTCATAGAAGGAGGTTTATTGCTTCGTGTCTTCGCTTGTATCAATTTGTTCAAAATTTCCCCTCAATCAATATTTTAGGGCTTTGAGAATTACTTCACTTCATCTCTTTTCTTTTCCATTGCTTTTTAAAATAATTAATAATGAAAATGGATTTTAAAATATATATTTATTACAAAACGGAGAAAAAGAGGAAAAAATGGCATTAGGAGGCAATGACGAATTTAAACAAAACCCAAAAATTACTTTACTTCAAAAAATGAGTTTTTTTTCTTTTTTTTTTTTTTTGTTAACTCAGATTTTAAAACAGACGGAAGAATTAATATGAGGGCAGATTGGGCAATGACGAATTTAGATTTCAAAAAAGTGACAAGTTTTTTTTTTTAATATCAATACATAATTTCATACCTTTGAAACATAATAGAAAGAGAAAAAGGGAAATGGATAAAAACATAGGATGAAACTCATAAATTTCAAAACTTCCATTACTTGTATTTCTGCAGAGAATTTACAAGATTGCTATGGTGAAAGTGAAAAGAATCTGCCATTTTCATATATTGAAGAATCAGATCGTTGTAGAGATATGGGTTTTGGAAAGATAAAATAATGAGAGAGAGTGGAGAAAAAGATTCAGAAAATATATTTTGTTTCCTCTGATTTTAACGGCGTTTAACTTCAAATTGACTGAAGTACGAATAAGTACAAATTTTAAGTTTTTTAGAATTTGACAATTCAAAATTGAGGGATCAAAATAAAATTAAAGTGATAGTTAAAGGACTAAAATGATCTTTTAACCTTAAAATTAAAGTGATAGTTGAAGGACTAAACTGATATTTTAACCTTAAATTTATGACTTAGTTACAAGATAAATGTTTGTGTGATTGTGGTTGACCAAAAAAAAAGTTCCATGATCGACTATACCATGTTGGAAAGGAGGGTGATTATAACTCATATAATTACTTTCATATATATGAGATAATTTGTCTAACCCTATCACGTTTGAATATCAAATAAATTTATAAAAAACTAATTGTGACTAAATGCTTAATATAGAGTGAATATATAATCTTTTTGTTTCTCAAAACACAAAAACGTTTTTAAAAAAATAAGAAAACATTTTTTGATTCAACGCCATTTTTACCATGAGGCCAATTTATAATGATTGATTTTAAAAAATAATCTTGTTATTTTTCTACTTTAGTTTTTGTCTCCCGCGGAAACATTTAACTTTTGTTTTAATCAAATTCCAAAAAAAAAAAATAGCTAATATGAATTGAGTTCTAGTGACATCTTGAACAACACCGTAATTATAAGGTTATGTATTCGATCCCCCTATCTTCAATGTATTGAATAAAAAAAAAACTATTTTTTAGATTCTAAAACAAGGTAGATAAGGAATTGGAATCCATGTTTTCTTAATCATAAACACAATGTCACACCGGTAGAGTTATGCAATTGTTGGTCTAGATATTGTTTGTGTGAGTTTTCTATTTCAAGATTTATAAATATGGCCTAGAAATAGGCTAAAATTAAGTGTGTTTTTTTAAAATTCAAGATTCATAGACTACTTCTTTCCTATGTGAAAAATGAATTAAGTTTTTTTCTTTCTACATTCAAAAACAAAACAGAATTTTTCAAAAACCACTTTTTAAGTTTCAAAATTTGATCTGCTTTTTAAAAATACATAGGTAAAATGCTAGAAAAACTATAGATGAAGTCAAGATTTATAAACTTAATTTTCAAATATCAAAAACTAAAAATCAAATGTGGTTAGAGATCAATATTTTGATAAAATGAGGAGTGATTAAAAGACAAAAAGACAAAGGGAAACAACATTTTCACATTGTAGTAGTTTATGAACTGACAAGAAGAAAAACCCAAGAATCAAAATATGTAATTTATGAAGGGAAGGATATAAAAGTCCTTTTTAAAATATTAGACCATTGTGATATCCAAAAAGATCAAACAAAAGGAGACTTGAATAAAAATACCAAGAAAATCTGAAGATTTCAGAATATATATTTAGTCTATATATCAAAGGGACAATTCCTATTGTTTTGGGGGGACCTCTCTCTTTGTCTAATATGCTTCATTCTTTCTAAACTTAATCCTTGCAAAACATCAGATTTGAGTCACTTTCATTAGCTGGTTTGAACATTTCAAAGACTGTAAAAGCCAAATAAAATAAGCTCTGATTACATCACTATCTAAAGCCCCCCTTTTTGTTTTTATTGCTCAACAACATATCTTGGAACCTTAGAACATGTCAAAGTTATCCACTTTTTTCCTTTCTTTTTGCAGTGTAGCCCTCCTAATGAAGCTGTAAGGAGCTGGATTCTTAACCGACTGACTCGAGAAGTTCACGGTGTTAACGATATCAAACGTCGCATATATTTTCACAATGGTATGATATAATCAACTTTCTAACGTATGTGGATTATTGTTCGCATTCTCAATATATAGTTTCGAAGGGAACGTGTCGATATGCTCAATGATAAGGACGGAAATCCTGGAATAACATTTATATGATATTGTCAACTTTGAGAGTAACATTTTCTTTTGTTTTCACCAAAATAACTTATATAAATGGAGATAATTGTCATCATTTATATATACTCATGTTCTCCTCCTTAACTAACCAATGTGGGCAAATTTGTTTGTATCTTAACAATCCTTCTATCAAACAAAGTACCATTGAGCCTCTCCTAAGGCTCGTCTTACCTGAGGATTCAATTTTCCTTTTGAACAAAGACTAAGCCTCTCCAAATAGTTAACTCGCATAACTGATATTTAGACCAACTTCTCTCCTTTTGAGAGTAACACCGCTAGTCTGATAAAGCTCTTTGCCATGGATTTCTGTCATGACTATGCTTGGGATGGATTGATGACAACCATTGATCAAGAGTTGCTAGAAGACTTTTTTCAACTGAATGGATAAGTTTTTTACTTAGCATTAAGTTTCCATTTGCTGATATCTGTAAGGATACAACAACTAACTTCTTTGGAGCTGCCGGCTTGCAAATTTCCAAATGATATCAATTAAAAAATGCCTTTTCTTCACCTTTATATTGCAAATCATAACACAAAAAATAATCCAGTTTCTTTCTATAGAATACCAATAATTTGCCGATCAAAACTTAGAGAACTCCAACAAATGGCTGTATTTGACATTCTTTGAAACCCTTCTTCTATTAACTTCTCCATGTTAATATTCCTCAAACAAATTGAAAAATGAATCAAATTTCCATCTGGGTGTTCCTTGTTTGTTCATTTCTTTTCCTCTTTCCCAATTCTAATGCTGTGGATGATTCTGTGAAGAGCTCATTGATTCAGTTTCTTGCAAAACTCAGCTCCCAAAATGGCCAACAGAACAAGAACAATCTAGGATGGAACATGTCTTCTGATCCTTGCAAAGATAAATGGCTTGGTTTGGTTTGTGATGGTAAAAATATTTCTGTAAAAAAACTGTTTCTTGATGGATTGAATCTTTCAGGAACTCTCCAAACCAGTTTCCTCTGCAACTCAAAGCCATTAATGGATTCCCTCACTGTTCTAAGCATCAATCAGAACAACATCTCTGGAGAAATCCCAGATGGGATTGAGAATTGCAAGCAACTGACTAGATTTCATGTAAAGGGAAACAAATTCCAAGGAAATCTCCCAAGTTCTTTCTCCAAGTTAGTAAACCTCAAAAGACTCGAACTTTCGGACAACAACTTGTCTGGTAACTTGCCAGATTTGTCAAGAATTTCAGGCCTCACCATGTTCCTAGCTGAGAACAACAACTTCTCTGGAGAGATACCCCAATTTGAATTCTCCAACTTTGACAGATTCAATGCCTCATTCAACAACTTCTCCGGCCCGATCCCGACCGACGCAGGGAGCTTCTTCGCTTCAAACAGCTTCATGGGAAATCCTCTGCTGTGTGGTGATCCATTGCCAAGAAAATGCCACTCACTCAAGCTAGAAGAATCCAAACCAGGAGCTGATCAAGAAGCTAAAGAATCAAATCACAGCAACAAAGATCGAATTTTGATGTACATAGGGTACATAATAGTTGGTGTGTTCTTAACATTGATAGCCATTTTCATGATATGTAAAAGGAGGAAAAGGGAAAGCAAAAGGGATTCGTCAAGCAATAGAGTTGCAGCTTTGGATGATGAAGGAATGAGCAACAAATTCAGTACTGTTTCGATGTCGAGTGAATACAAGACAAGCAAGCCAGATTTCTCAATGATATCAAATGAGAGTGGAGGGGTATCATCTTCATTGATAATGCTAACAAGTTCAGTGGTGAAAGGGATGAAGTTTGAGGATTTGCTTAAGGCCCCAGCAGAGTTGATTGGGAGAGGGGAAAATGGAAGCCTTTACAAGGTTATGTTTGATTATGGGATGGTGTTTGCTGTGAAAAGGATTAAGGATTGGGAGATTTCAACAGAGGAGTTTATGGAGAGAATGGGGAAGATTGATGGAGTGAAGCATCTTAATGTGTTGCCACCACTTGCTTTCTATAGTTCTGATCATGAGAAGCTTTTGGTTTATGAATTTCAGCCTAATGGAAGCCTATTCAGCCTTCTCCATGGTATTTTTTTTCTATCATCTGTCAAATTCAAAAAACAAAATTTCTCTTTCTGCACTTTTCAAATCCAAACTTATTTTTAGAGAGTAGATAACAAAACAAAGAAACTAATAGATTTCTGAAAGTTTTATAAGCTTAGTTTTCAACAACAAGAAATAGATAGTCCCTAGGGGTAGCGCACTGGTTGAGCGTATGGGCTTTGGGAGTGTGCTCCCTTTAAAGTCCCTAAGTTCGAGGCGGTAGTAGAGATTAATTTTCCAAGAGATTCCAATTTTGCTTCCATCTGCTACAATTTAAGGATGGACGAGTGGTGCCCCAAATTTAGAGGAGCATGATTAACATATTTTATAGGACTCAGAGGCGTTTCAAGAGAGTTTATATAGTACATTTCTCATAAAGATCTCCGTACTTAGTATTCATATAAGCGCAAGTGCAGTATAGTTCAAGACATCTCAACACAAACACACGCAACCTAACCCAACTTTACACAAATTTTGTCCATTTCAGGATCAAGCTACCCCAAGAAATCATTCCCATGGATGAGCAGGCTAGAAACAGCAGCCAAAACAGGCAAAGCATTAGCACAAATGCACAAGGCCCTACAACAAGATGAAATCCCTCATGGAAACTTGAAATCTTCAAACATATTGTTGAACTGGAACATGGAGCCCTGCATAAGTGAGTATGGGCTCAATGAAAGCACCTCCTTCAAATCAGATGTGTTTGGATTTGGGCTCATCCTTCTTGAGCTGCTAACAGGGAGGCTTGACAGAGATAAGAAAGGGGTTTGTTTGGCAGATTGGGTTACAACTGTTCTTAGAGAAGAATGGACTGCTGAAGTTTTGGACAGCTCTTTAATGGCAGAAGCTGTTAGTGAAGAGAGAATGGTGAACTTGTTGGTTGTTGCTGTTAAATGTGTTGACAAATCTCCCAATTCAAGGCCCAATATGGACCAAGTTGTTGCCATGATTGATTCAATCATAGAGGATGAAGAGGAGATTAGTTCTATCAGTTATGTTATGTGAAATTAATGCTGACTTTGATCATTTTTGGAGAAGTTGTAATGAGACTCAACTTTAACTTAAAGCATGCTCTTGAATCTATGCTCCTTGGTTAAATTATAAGTTTAGTCTCTACAATATTCTGGAAGTTATCTTTAAAGTTGTTTCTATGTATTTGATTATGTAATTCTTACATTTTGTGTTTAATAAATCTTGGTGTTCACATTAAAAGTTTTGGCATTGGGAAACATTTACGGTAGGTGTCTACAAATTAATGTTACAAATGAATTTCGAAACTTAAATTTTGACAGGAACATATCTTCAAAACTCAATCCTTCGATCATTGCGCCACATTTTGATGATTTGATAATCGAAAGTGACTCATACATAGAAGCATGATTCATTTGGTGAACATTTTCTTTTTGTTAATTATTGTTGAGATAGAGTAAGTTTTTTTTTTTTGTTTGTTTTCTTTTCAAGAGCAAGAAGTTCTTATCAATACTCTCTTAAAACTAATGTTTGATTCTTCTTGGAAAAATTGACTAGAAATAAATAAGGTAAGATGGGTAGGTATTTATATGATTATCAACAAGAACAAAATAGTTCATTTATATGATTATAAATTTAATCTCAATTATTGTTGAACTAAAATATGTAGTGTAAGCTATAGTTAAAATAAAGAATTGTGAAAGTATTTAATTAAGGGAAAACAAAAAGATAAAAACTTTTTGCTAAAGGAAAAAAGTAAAAACTTTCGGGTTTATAATTACTTTTGTGGACATTTTTTTGAAGGCGTCCTATTGCAAAATTGCATTGAAAGGAGGCAAAGAAATCAAATTTGTAAAAAAAAAATTCAAATTTGTAATCAAAATTGTATTAATTTACTTTCCCTCCCACTTAGACTTGAATGTGTGGCAATGGCAATTACAAAAGGGGCATCCAACCCAACTCATAGAAAAGGAAAACCATAATGCATTACAAGCATTATTATCATCTCTAAAAGTGGCTACTTGCCAAAAATTAAAAGGCACATGATTCCTTATGGAGGGTGACATTCAAATTCCATTACTTTTTTTCTTTAACCAATCATCATTCATACAAGTAAATTCATTTTTAGAGATAGCAGGTTGAAATTTTCTTTATTTATTTCTATCATTATTATTATTTAGTTTCAATAGGAAGGGAACCACAAATTTTACCAAAATATGGAGTTATTAAATTACAATAAATTAATTAAATCAATACTCTTTCAATCTTTTTAATGATTGATTTAGAAATTTATTCAAAAAAAAAAAAAGGAAATTTTAAAATTTTAAAATATATTAAAATTTTAAAAATAGAAAACTATTAAACAACTCTTTGTGAGTTGATTTAGTGGTCAATTTTTTTTGAATAATAAGTTATTATAAAATTAGATTATAAAATCTTATATTTGTGATGGAGACTACTACACTCGAGATTATGATAATATGTGTTTGAAGTGCATGTTATTATAATAAAAAATTATTATAATGTATGATTATTAAAATTAACATGGTATTGATGTTACATCGTTAGGATGATGGATCTATATGTTACTATAACCAACTATTCAATTACTTTACGCATTATGTCTAAACATCTATGAGCCAAATATAAATTCAATTAAGTTATTTAAAAATTTGATTTAAAAATTTGATTTAAAAATATGTGATATATATTGATATAAAACTCATTCACATGTGTACATCCTTGAAAGAACCAACCGTACTAACCCCAAACTTCAAGTAATGTGTTGAACCAAAGCAATCCACAATTTTCTATATCAAAAAAAAAAAAAAAAAAAAAAAGCAATCCACAATTTTAGGTGATAAATAACTTCAAATAAAATGCCACAAAATAAATCCCTATGAATAATTCTTTATTAACCAGTTGGTCTCAATTGCAATGGACATTATGGGTTGAAATTGAATCTGCTCCAACCAGCCCTTCTCTTCTCTCCAAGCCCAACTCTTCACTTTGTCTCTAATGGTTGACCAATCCCTCTCCCACGCGCTCTCCCCGCGCGTTTCTCTCAACCCACCGCCTCTTTTCCTTTCCCTTCAACTCTCGTCTCTGTAACTCTTCTGGGTTTCTCCCATTCTTCCCAAACACACAGAAAAAACCCATCTTCTCTTTTCGCCTCTGGTTTAGGGTTTTGGTGCTGTCAAGTTCATTGTTCTATTTCAACTGAAAAAGGGGCTTCGAATTTTGAAATTGCTTGTGCGGTGAAGGTACTCTCGTGGGTGATTTTCTGAATATTGTATCTATTCTCAGGAGATTTTGTCGTTTTATCATCGAATAAAGGAGGTCGGTTCTGTTGTTTGTGACACTTCTGGGTACCATTGTTTTGGGGTTTTGTTTTGTTTTTGCATTGTTGGAGTTCTCTGATTTTGGGGGTTTTTGGATTTTGAGATTTGGGGTTTGTTTGATCTGGTTCTAGTTTTGGTGTTTTTTTACTCTGTGGAATGTCAAAAGGGGTTTTTGGAGAAACCCCTTTTGAAAATGGCTCGGATTCGGCATCTAATCTTCCAGCAGGATGGGTTTTTGAGCTACCCTCCTCCCATGGCGGCTTCTTCTTCAACCCCTTTTGATGGGATTTACAATCAGGAACCAACCCCACCGGCAGCACCATCTCCAACCTCGTCTGGTACGAGGATTAGTCCGGCAGTTCTTTTTATCATTGTGATTTTGGCTGTTTTGTTTTTCATCTCTGGTTTGCTCCATCTTCTTGTTAGATTTCTTATCAAGCACCCATCTTCCTCAGCCTCCTCTCAATCCAACAGAAACCCTGAACTTTCTCCTTCTGATGCTCTTCAGAGACAGCTTCAGCAGCTCTTCCATCTCCATGATTCTGGTTTGGATCAAGCTTTTATAGATGCACTTCCTGTTTTTCAGTATAAGGAGATTGTGGGGCTTAAGGAGCCATTTGATTGTGCTGTTTGTTTGTGTGAGTTTTCTGAGAAGGATCAACTCAGATTGCTTCCTATGTGCAGCCATGCCTTTCATGTCAATTGTATAGACACTTGGCTCTTGTCGAATTCCACTTGTCCTATTTGTCGTGGAACCCTCTTTAACCCTGGCTTTTCGATTGAAAACCCGATGTTTGATTTCGATGATTTGGGAGAAGAAGATGGATGTGCTGATCACAGGTTGCATAGTTGTCAGAAAACAATGGAAATCCAAGAGGTAGCGAATGAGAAGGGGGTTTTCCCGGTGAGACTTGGAAAATTCAGAAGGATGAATGCGGCAGAGGCTGTAGAGACTGAAGTTGGAGAAACTAGTAGTAGTAATTTGGATGCTAGGAGATGTTACTCGATGGGATCGTATCAATATGTTGTTATCGACGCTGACCTTAGAATTCCCTTGTCTAAAGCTCAACGAGAGGGTGATAATAAACAGCCCTCCAAAGGGACAGAACCAAATAGCATCTCTCCAATCCAAGCAGATTTGGAGGGAAAGAAGCTTAATAGTGTAGCTAAAGGAGAGAGTTACTCTGTTTCAAAGATATGGCTTTGGTCTAAGAAAGGGAAGTATTCGAATTCTACCGAACCGCAGATAGGTACGCCTTCTTCTCTAAATACAGACTTGCCATGGTTGAGGCAAACACAAGGGCCATGTTAAAATGGCATCAAAACTGTTTTCTCTTTTTTGGGTTGGAAATGATCATTATCAATGTTTATTGTATCTATTTAGATCTTGTCTTTGGAATTTCCTCGATGCTAACCTGTGAGCTATTAAGTATACCAAAAGTGTCAAGTATACAATAGTTCTTCTACCACTGAAACCATAAATCACATCCTTTTCTTTTTCGTCTAAGCTTTTTTTCTACTTTCGAATTATGGCAATATACTATAGGGTGTCAAGTATAGGAATAGGAACTAGGAAGAGCTGTGATGTCTCAAACGATAATACAATAAACACAATTCGAAGAAAGTTGAGCAATTGATATGAATTATGAACTTCTCTAGTGTAGCAGATGTCATGAATCATTTTGGTATTTGTATTATGGAGGCCTACAAAGGTCATAATACCTGTTTCTTTCCCTTTGATATGCATAGTTCTTTTCATTTTTCCTAGATAGTACCATATCTCTTTAATTTATTTGCAAACACATTTCATCATTCAGTCACTTTACAAATCCCAGTTTCTGAAATTTGTAGATATTGGGGTATCCTTTTTTTAGGGAGTTCTTTCAAATCTCCAAAGAACCATCTTGTAACATTTGCATATTTAGAAGTTAGTAAATCTTCCATGCAGAGGAGAAGAAGGCTCCAAATGCACTCTGTCTCTCACTGCCCTGCCTTAGCATTATCATGTCTAAGATGTTTCAATGAATGGATCAAACCTTTTGAGACAATTATCCTTTCTTTCTCACCCTCTCATTTTTTTTCGAAAACGGCATCATTATAACTGCACTAGCAAAACTTACATTAGTCGTATTCCTAAGAAGAAAAAAGCTTCAAGTGTAAGTGATTTTAGGCCAGTTAGTTTGGTGATCCCTCCCCTTTACAAAGTGATAGCTAAAATTCTTTCCGAAAGATTTAAGGTAGTTCTTCCTTGCACTATTAGTGACCTTTATGGCTTTTTTGTGGTCCTTAGCTTTTTGGAGCTTGAATACAGATGATAGAGATCGCAGAGGAAGTTTAGGAATTGGTCATTTCTGGTTCTGGTTGTTTGTACCTAAATGTAATGAGTCCATTATCACTTGTTTTGATTGGGCTATGATAACCTATTTAGAAATTAAGTTTTTAGTCAACTAAATGTCGTAGGATCAATCAGTTTATTTCGTAAGAATGGTTGAGGTGTGCGTGTGAAGGTTTTTCTTAGGTAACCCCTCTCTTTGAAGGGAAAAGAGAGAGTGTGGAGGTGGGATCCATGAAAGGTTGAAGTTTGAATGAATAGACATCACTCTTGTGAAAATGAGGTCCTATTTCTTTTTTCTATGTTTCCCATGTGAAGATGTTGATCTATCTAACTAAATACTTATCATAATATTAATTCAATGACCAACCCTATATTTCTTTGTCTTTCCTTCTGTCTTAAATGTGATTAGTTGAGCTATTCTGTGAGGTGTTTAAATTTTGTTTGCATTGAAGGGGAGAAAAAGTCAGCTGAGTTTGAATGTGATATTTCCTTTTTGCCCCTTGATATTTGAATTTTTTATACATAAAAATAAGTATGGTTCTTTAATATATAGGTGGGGAAAGTAGATATGGATTTGTGGGATGATATATTATTATTAAAGGTAGAGAAAAGGTGGGATTAGTAGGAATAAAGTGAGTTGGGAAAAAAAGGAGTTTTGGATAAATTGGATAGCTATTTTAGTGGCTACAAGAGTTGAGAAATTGCTATTCTAGTGTCTTAAATAGTATCTTCCATAAAAGTTGAGAAATTGCATTGTTGGTGGGGAAATTAATAGAGAAACCATTCACAAAATATAACCTTTTTGCATTATTTGTATTTTGTCCTTGGGTGCTGAAACTACACTTTTAGACTTCATACATATTTTAGGTATTGGGAAAAAGAATGAATTGGGCAGTTTGAAGGTTGGAAACCTGAAAATAATATATTAAAAAAATATACGGTAAAAAAAAGAAAACAGAAGAAAAACAATCACGAGTTTTTAGGGAATCCGCCGCCGCCGGCCGGAATCAAATGAAGGACGGCCCATCCTTTCCGAGGTCCATGGAGGACTTGGCGGCGAATCTAGTGGAGAAATCGCGGCGCTTAAAATCCTCCCCGTCGTCAGAATTGAGAGCGTAACTGAGATGATCGTAGCGGAAATTTGAGTGGCGATTGCGATTCTTGTTGAATCAACGAATGAAAATCTTCCATTTAGGGCTGGCGAGGATTTGGGACCAATGGCGAAAATGAGATTAAGATTTTATTGGGCTAAAATTTATCAAAATTAAAATTAAACTTTTGATATTCCCTTTAAACCTAAGATTTTTATTAGGCGCTTTTCAAAAAAAAAAAAAAAAGATTTATTAGGCCAAAATTTATCCAAATTAATTTGGTGAAAATGAGATTAAGAAATGTAATTGAGGATTTTTTTTTTTTTTGATATTCGTGACTGTCCGGGCCAGCTTTCACACACCTCTAATGTCACAGGACATATCGCCTAACCCTACAACATTTGGATGTCAAGGAGACCATTTTTTTTTAAATGACAATTTTAACTTTTCATTTCTTACTCAAATTAGACCTAAGAAATTAACTTCGACACATTTAAAACTTGAAGGAATGTAATTATTCAAATTACAAGTTTAAGGTTGTAATTATTTCAAACATCATATTTTAAGGGTAGTTTGTGCAATTTTTCCTTAAAATTATATACAATAAATTTTAATTTTCTTCAAACTATAAAAACTAGATTTATAATTTACTTTTTTCTAAGTTGAAAAAATGGCTCTTTAGGCTTGTACATCGATTTGATTAATCTTTCTAACGGTTGATGTATTAAATTGCGTTGGTTGAAAAAATATAAGTGAATTTGGACGAAAAATCAATGTAGCAATCTAGAACGATGACAGTAACTAAGATACTTAGTTGAGTCGGAAAAAATGGTATTCAAACTCATCAATTTTTCGATTTTAAATGTTTTACTATCCCAGAAGGGTAGTGAAAAAAAAAAAAAAAAAAAAAAAAAAAAAAAAAATGTTTGCTCAGCCAAAACTAAATAGAGAGGTGCATTGATATATTTAAATGTACACATGTTTCAAAGTGGATGAAATTTAAAGCTCATTGAAATCAATTGGGTTCAACCAGACACCAACAACCAATGCCATTTAGTCATCCTACTGACAAGATGATGAGTTACTGATGATATCAAAATAACTCAAAGTTGTGTCAGATTTAGATCTTGTGTAGTGGTGGGGTCACAAATCAAATATATTTGTAAATTTATAACATGACAATATCTAATATTATAATAATTAGGTAGGAAACAGTGAAGCCTGGGAATATGAATATTATGCATAAGAATAGTTTTTATATTGCCATTTTCATTATTGTTCAGCTCAGAAGCATAAGAATAGTTCATGAATGAGAACAAATGTAACTCTGATAAAACTGAAAGCCTAAAAAGACCAATATTACCTGAAGTCTTGTCTAATAATATAACAAATATGGTACTGTGGCTGCAAATCTGAGAAGATGAATGTTCAAGAGAACCTTTGAGAAAAATCTGGCTCTAAGCATCACAATGAACTCCAAACAGATCCCATTCTTCACTTGATTAATTTCAACACATCTCCCACAAGATGTAAAGAACCAGTTACTAGAACCTGAAAAATAGAAAGCACATAAATTTCTTTATTGCTGGAAGCTGCAACTCTAAGTTGGCTGCTACAGAAATCACAGTTAAGTAGAAAGAGGCTTTGTTTCTAAGATCTGTCATGGTAAGTGTGGTTGGTCGCTCTGTGCGTGATCATCAATTGACGGAGAATATACTAGATCTGCTCCCTCCTTCCCCGACCCTCCCTGACGCCATCACTACAATCTTCTCCGGGTAAAATAGGCGACTAGTCTATCTCTTGTCGGGACCCTATCTTTTGTCGGGACCCTCGACCTTGCCTTTTCTCCTTCCTCTGGTCATTTCTGCAGAATCCTATCTCGGAAAACGAGCTTCAATTTTTTCGATTTGCGAACAGAATGCAAGGGCTTATCTTGGCTACATCAACTTTGACATACAAGCTCTTCTTTACCATATTTGTCTTTGTATTTTTCTTATTGATTGACCCTTATCGATGTTTCAATAGGTTCATATGTAACACTTTCACTCTATCAATGAAAATGTTTTAGTTTTCTTGAAGTATTCGAGCCTTCCTGATCCAGCTCAATTAAGCATTTGGATCATGTAGAAATCGGCATAAAACGAGAAACTTTAGTACTTTAACTTGCAACTTTACTATTCCCAAATAAATCAGAATAGCCACTAAATTACAATGGAATCATTTCCCTCAACTCCTCAGCAAAAAATATTGTCATTTTCTCAAAAAAAAAAAATTACCTGAAGTCGAATGGACTCGTTCTGCTGCAAGACGCTGTCCCGGAGCCATTTAATAGCCATTGGGAGAGAAGAAAACACTCTGCTATTCTCACAACTCTGACCACTCACATCTGGTCTTTCACTTTCTTCTTCAAGCATGGCACCAATCCCTTTAGAATCACTTCCTAATATGTCAAAGTATAAAGGAATTAAACGTGGTAAATTGGGGTATATCTAAGCATCTGTTTGGAGAACGATAAAGAATGGTTCCTAACATTTCGAAATTCGTGTTCGGTACAAAACCAAGCTTTCGTTGAGAAAAATGAAAGAATATAAGAAGGGAATAAAAAAAATCTAGCCCATGAATCCAAACACTTGGAAAAAAATTAGTTTGGTTACATGACAAATAATAATACCTTTGTCACATTGCAAGATGTTTTCCCATACCCTTTGAACATGAAACTGCCAAGAAAGGTCAACTTGATCATTTGCTTCTGGTAAACCATGGGTTCCAACCTTGTTGAAGACTGATGTATTTGGAACAAAGAGTGCTTTGTTGAAGCAAACACCTGAGTTATATAAGCAAACTTACTTTTTTAAGGAATCTTATTGATTTGCATATCTTCTTCCATGTATAAGACGTTGAATCTATCAACTAAAAAATCATTCTATAATTTCTATTTTATCTGTGTACGAGTAAAGTTATATGTAGTACCTAACCTATAGATCATTCATTTAAATCCTGAAAAACTATCCTTATCTTTTGTCCATTTTATTTCAGCATACCAACAAACACGCTGTTCATGTATTTCTTAACCATTAACGAGTAATATATGAGTTAACATGGATGATTTTTGCTTACATTCAACCACTGTCCACGAAATGCAAGTTACTTTTTTAGTACAAGAACAATACTTGGAAGTTGGGGATTCGAACATGTGACCTCTTGTTCAAGGATACATTGGGCTAAGCCCACTTTGGCCGAACTAGTTACTTTTAAATTGGAAAATATAAGTATATAACTATCTTCAAATAAATGAAAAGTATGAAGACACTTTAAGTTTTTAACAACAAAAATCAAGATTGATATAAATACCATGCATAAGTTGAGCCTTCTTTATATTGTCTTTACATTTTAAAAAATTCACATGTCAAGATAAAAATTACTGGTGTATTAACCTTCAGATAATCTGACTTTTCGGTTCCAACAATTAATCAAATGCATACCATTGTTTGCGCACGTTTTGATCAGAGATGGGAGAAGCAATTGTGGATCTCGAACCGACATACAATTGAACAGTAGCACCTACAATAATGTTAAACGATAATAGTTTAAAGTTAACAGCATCTAAAGAAGCTGAAGCACCGTTGCATACCTTCTTTATGAAAGGTAGACAGAAAAGAAGTGATAAGTCATTTATGCGGACTTCAGGGAATCAAAAGGTCTGGGTTCAATCTATGGTGGTCACCTACCTAGAAATTAATATATTATAGGTTTCCTTGACAGTCAATGTTTTTTTTTGGATAAGACTTGACAGCCAATGTTGTCAGATGGTTTGTCATGTAAGAATAGTCGAGATGCGCAAACTATCCCAAACATTCACAGGTATAAGAAAAAAAAAGATAAAACGTTTCATGGATGTACTTACAATCCAGCAGTTAAAGAGGTAGGACAACTTCTTTCCTCATGCTATTACTTAAAAGGAATATTAACAAGAGTTAATCAGATTGTTAAACAACTTCTCCACTAGAAGAAGTTATGGTCATGGAACTCCACAGTCCACACTGCCCCCATGGAAGACAACAGTTGGTCCCATCTGATTCTTAATTCTTAAACATAGCTGATAAGAACCAAATATACATTTAAATAAAAGGATAATAAAGATACTAATTAACCCAAGTATTAAAGGTACTTGAACCCTCCCGATCTTGAGACCACTCTCAAGCCCTACATACTCAATATCTCAATACTTCTCAATGTGCTCTTTCCTCTCTATCCTCTCTTATTTATAGTCTAATATGTTTATCCTACTCCTAATAGGATTAGTCATTCATTATCCTATTCCTAATAGGATTGACCCATTCCTTATCTTATTCCTAAACATATCTTATCATTTCCCGGCTCCCAAAATACACCTTGTCCTCACGGTGTTTATTACAAAAGAATAAAAAAACGGTGATTGGAGGTGGCGCCGGCGGTGGTGGCGGGTGATCAAAGGTGGCGGTAGTAGCCATTTGACATTCTTGATCCTTCTTTGTCATGAGCTAACGTCGCTTTTTTCGTCTCCTCACTCTTCGATTGAATTTTATTTTTCCCTCCCATAATTGTATTCTTTGGTGGTTGTGCATTTGTCCATTCTTTCTTTTCTTCATCTCTTTCTTGAAATCATCTTCCCATCTCCCTAAATTATCTTCATTTATTTCATCATTACCTCCATCTTGACTCTCAATTTCTTCATCAAGATTTGATGCTCTTCCCATTGAAATTGCATAATAATCTTCTAGATTTGCACCACAATCACCATTGCTTGTCGTTTTCACTTTCTTGATTTCTTCATGGGTTTTCTTGAATTTTTCTCACCCGCGTAAGTGGATTCTTGATTCGATTTATTCTCTCTCCTCTTTTTTCTTTAAAGATTTGTTATTTACCCTTGTAATACAATGTTTGAATATGATTTCCTGCTCTTCTTGATCTTTCTTTTCCAACATGATGATTTCTTGACTTGATTTCCTCACCTCATTCTCTTTCTCAAACTTTGCCACTAATATTGCCTTATTATCTTCATATTCAACCCCAACGATTTCTTGCATTGACTCTTTTCTCTTTTCCTCTTTCTTGAAATCATCCTTAAACAAGGATTCTTCAACCTTTATATTTTCTTTTTCGAATTGTTGATTTTCTTGATCTTTCTTGCCCAAACAAATGGATTCTTGATTCAGTTTCTTCTCCTCTTCCTCTTTCTCTAATGCTTCTTTGTCTTTTGTTTTCAGCCAAATATTCCTTCCATTCATTCCTCATTCTTGCCCACTTATCTTGACGAGCTTTGAATAAAGAATCTAGCGATTTCGCTACATCATTTGCCACTTTTCTTGCTATAGATTCAAAAACACTCTCATCATGCATCTTGTTTATAACCCCAACAATATCCATGATCGAATGCTCTAATACCAAATTGATAAGAACCAAATATATATTTAAATAAAAGGATAATAAAGATACTAATTAACCCAAGTGTTAAAGGTACTTGGACCCTCCCGATCTTGAGACCACTCTCAAGCCCTAGATACTCAATATCTCAATACTTCTCAATGTGCTCTTACCTCCCTATCCTCTCTTATTTATAGTCTAATATATTTATCCTACTCCTAATAGGATTAGTCCTAATAGGATTGACCAATTCCTTGTCTTATTCCTAAACATATCTTATCAATAGCCTTGGAATCCCTAGTTCTACGAGTAATAGACTGCCATAACACTATAAAGTGGGAGATCATGATGGGGGAGTTACGTTTTGTTAATGTTAGCAAAGAAAACTCACATTGTTCCTGATTTCCCACCTTTTGAGATAATTGATTGCAGGCCAACAATGCCATTTGAATAAGTTTTCTAACTAAAACTATCTAATTTTGTTATTTATAATCCACTTTTTCTTGACGAACAATAAAATGAACATGAAGAAGTCGAACAAAAGTTGAAATCTACCTGCACAGGTTTCTTCCTTGCTTCTTCATTATCATATCCTTTAAGTTTATTTGAAGATGTGCCATCATCCTCCAACTGAGGATTTAAGATCCCTTGCTGGTTATGTTTTATTGCAGCAGAAAACCAGCTACCACAAGCCTCCATGCTCTCAGGGCTATGGGCTCCATCCAAATAAAAAACAAGATCTTCTGGGGATTCAATATCGATACATCTATCAGGAACAATCTGTGCTCGCCCTTCAAACCTGGCCGTGGTAAGTCCTTCTATGAAATGTTCAGGCAAAGACCCCTAACAACATAATGTTATGAAAAAGGAATCAGAAAACACAAGATAATGTTATGGAAAACTGAAGACGAATATCAGATGTAGAAATTACATTCTGCTCCACATACGACGAATCGGAATGGCCAGTCCTGCAAAGCCAAGTGGAGGATAAGGCAATAGCAAGACTAGCATTTAGATACTGGTGCTCGCCTTCAAGCCCAAGTTTACGACCATGTAGTAGCTCACGATTCAGTGGTGGCACTACTGTAAGTTGTACCTGTGATGTGAAAAATTGTTGCAATTCATTCAGACGAAAGGTTGTACCGTAAACACTTCCTAGCCGGTAGCCTGGCAGAGTACTAACCAGCCTTCAACTATCATCGATACTTTTATCTAATTAGAAATGCTAGAAAGAATTACTTAA
Source organism: Sicyos baderoa (assembly GCA_037832685.1). Taxonomy (NCBI): domain Eukaryota; kingdom Viridiplantae; phylum Streptophyta; class Magnoliopsida; order Cucurbitales; family Cucurbitaceae; genus Sicyos; species Sicyos baderoa. Next base: position 1,936,185 of record JBBMEF010000028.1, read on the forward strand.
AAATAGTACCTAACAAATTGATAAGATAATGCAAAAAAAAATGATCACTACATGAAAAAACTTCTGATCGATCTGTGTAGCAAATAATAGAAAATTCAGATTGTACTTAACTTAACATGACTTTGTTTCAAATATAAGGTAGTATGAGCAATGCATATTCAAAAAGTTGTATTAAAATGAAATTCAGACATTACAGGTCAGCTCTTATAGTAATTATATGAATGAAGTCATGCATGTGTTTTCATGAAGGAATGGGGCTGGCAAACGGATGCACATACATCCAACTGGGAAGCCTTATCTCTAAGCACTTTCATGGCTTCTTCAGGTTGAAATACAGTAAAAGCTGGAGCCCCACGCTGCAACAAAGTGAAAGGATAAAAATAAACATTAATGAATTATTCCAAGACATACATGCTTTAAGGAAAGTCTTTTGAAGCAAACCTTAAAGATACCAGCTTTCTCCGAAGCTATCTCACCAAGAGTATAGATCGGAAGGAGCACACGTCTGCTCTTCCGATCTAGAGAAAGCAAAGCAACTTTACCTTATATAGTATAGAATCAATAAGGTGAAATATGCGAAGCGTCAGACCGAGAGGT
>JBBMEF010000028.1:1963889-1982121 GCA_037832685.1 Sicyos baderoa
TTTTTACTAATTTAATATTTAGTTATAGTACTTTTTTGTATAAATATTTATTGGAATGCATATTTATTTACAATAATGAGTTGTCTGATTGAAATTAATGTATATTTTTTATGAAAAAATAAATATTTGAAAATATTATTAAAAAAGGTTATAAAAAGTAAGATTAGAAAAAGAAATAATTAAAACAAAAAGGTGAATTTTCATCGTGGGAAACCCGATCCCCGCCAATTCCCCGAGGTGAATCCCCGTCTCCAACCCCACGAAAAAAAAACGATGAATTTCGCGGGGATGAAGAATGATTTTGGTGGCGGTAATGGGGACGAGAGGGCATTCCCAGCCCCGCCCCGTGAACATCTCTAGTCCATTTCCAGCTATACACCTAAGACCTTTTTCTTTTTTTTTGAAAAAACAATTAATAAGACTTATATACATCATCACTTCATTGTCAAGTTTGGCCTACAAATATAACATTTGTTATATAACATATTAGCACTTGCTCTCATTGTTGAGAAAAATATTTATAGCTTTTGAATAGTTTGATCATACCCTACCTTACCTACGACCTCCAAAAGTTTATTATATTTAATAACCATTTGAAAATAGCATATTTTTCATTGCTTACTTTTTCACTTTCATATTGGAGCTTCATCAAACTTTTTTAAAATTAAAAAAAAAAAAACAATAATAAAAATATCATCACACCTTTTTTTATTTGTCTTGCTTCAAATTATTAATAGCACTCAGAATCATATTGACAGATTAATTCAATTTAATTAGTATAACAAGAAGGAATCATTAAACATTTTTAATAACAAACCAACAAACTTAACAACTGGGATTACTTGTTAAAAAGTATCAATACAAATTACAAAACTTGTAGGTCTGAAACTAACATGGTGTGATCAAACAGCCATTGCACCTGAGGCAACAATGTTTAGAACATGAACATCATGACATTTTTCTTTTTCTTGATGCAAGAGACTCAAAATGCAGAAATTAAGTCTTGGCAACCTATACGTTGAGGATTTGTTTTGTTCCTATAAGTTTTTACTATCTGTAACGGAACGGGATGTTAACGAGCATAAGTACTTCTTATATCGACCAACGACATGCATACAACATTCGCAAGCATAAGTATCCTTGATTTCGACCAACCATATGCACAGAAAAATATTAAGCATGAACTCTACTAAGACTAGCATTCCTCACCATGAAGACATGGTTTGGACTTTGGCATAAACAAACAAAGCATATCTATCCTGACTCCTAAATCTACTCCCACATATTCCCCAATTTACTAACTGAGAGAATGAAAAGAAATATATTTCTTGTCAATAAGCGTTGGGATTACCAGTATAGTTGTATCGAGCTCGAATGTTGTGATGGTTATATCTCGGATCTCCATAATCAACAGCCTTGATGACCATAGCTTCACGGCGTCCATCTTGCTCTTGAACTGCACCAAACACAATTTCATTCGTCTCACAACTCTTCTCGTAGTAGGTCGTTGGGCCCACTGAGTATTGTCGATGGTAATATTGCTGCCGTTGTTGATGATGATGCTGTATCTGCGGCTGCTGCTGCTGTTGATGATGTATCGGCGGCTGCTGTTGTTGTTGATGATGTATCGACGGCTGCTGCTGCTGTTGAGGATGATGAATCTGATGCTGCTGCTGCTGTTGATGTAACTGCGGCGGCTGCTGCTGTTGATGGAATTCACCATCCCACCCACTATAGTAGTTCCTATTCGGCTTAAACTGGTGAGATCGATCAAGGTCCTGTGTCATAAACGGATAGGTTTTTTTTATTGTGGGAGTTTTCGTTTCGATGGATGGTGGCTCATCTTCATCTGGAATCACAAAGCTTTCTTGCAAGGGCCAAGAATTTGGATGTCTGTTAATGGGTTGAAACTGTTGATGGATCTGGTTATTGAGAGGCTTCCTTCGAAATCCAGACAACAATCCCCCGAAAATATCGGCAACAGATGAGCCGCTGTTGACGAAAAGCCTCCCAAGAGAACCGAAAAAGCTTTCCTCGAGAACCTCTGGTTCGTCTTCACTTGGAATCAAGGAAGGCCTCACTGATTTGAGAGGAGGTCTTTGGTATGGGGCAACTTGTGCGGCAGCGTTCACCATTTGATGACTTCTTACATCCTCATCCTACCACCCAAAAAAAGTAAATGAAATATAAGTTTTTGGATATGACAAGAGAATTTAAAAGTCCATTACATTTGCATTCAACTGAATATCTCCAATAAAATCTTTATCTGTTACCATTACCCAAGTGGACACGAATAGGATATATGGATAGCTTGTATTTCGACTCAACTTCGGTCATCTCAATTTTTTTTTTTAATACGAAACACGTATGCACACAAATTTATCTTTTGTATGATAGTAGAGAAGCTACTACAAGATAACAGAAACAAGAATCCAATTCTTAGAAGCTTTGACAAAAGTTATAACTCGACTTACAAAATCACGACCCACAACATCCCCTAAGGGCAGCACCGAGATGTTCATAACAATGTAGGTATATTTGAGATAACGTAATTGTTAATTTGAAACGAGAAATACTATGGATTTTGTGAAAGAGCTACCTTTGGTGAAGAAAACATTGCTTGCACTCTTCGTTGGAGCAGACCGAGCAGGTAACCTAAAAAACCAGCAGCAACCAACAGTACTACCCCTGGAGATAGAGATTGTAAATTTCATGTCACAATAAGAAGAGATGGCAGAAATGAAGAGTTTATTTGCTAAGAAAGATAAATGAATAAATTATATAGCAGGAATGATAGGTTTTTCATTCTACCTAAGTTGAGACTATCAACATATTGTGTATTGCAGTCATCGTAGTTGAGTTCAATCTCTCGAATCGCCTTGTTTCCTCTGTCTATAACCAAAAGAGAACAGCTACTTCCCACATAAACGACATCGAAATCATTTGAGAACTTTGCATCTTCACTTGGACCATCAATATGACCACTCCCTTGGCTCCATCTTCCACCAGCAATAGTTGTAACCCCTGCAGTTAATAAAGCTTAGCTCACATATATGAATCTACCAATGATCATCAACACTGCTAAAAGTTCCATGTGCTTATACATTGTAAAAAATAAGACATGTTCATAATCGAGATGACCCGAATTCAAAGCAAACCATTACAAGGAAAGGAAGACAATTAGTTAATGATTTGGATCCTACTACAAAATTGAAATTGAATATTGAATTTTGGGTGCTTGGAGAGGGAATCTCCACATGATTTGTAGATATACCTGTGTCACTAATCTTTCTAATAGCCATATTCATAGTATCTGCTATGTATATATTTCCCCTGTCATCCAAAGTAAGTCCTTTCGGATGATTCATTCTCGCTTCTCTCGGATGACCATCGACATGTCCAGGGTATCCTTCAGCAGATCCTGAAACCAGTTTTGGTCTGCTAACTGAAAACCATCCAAAAGAGAATATCGCAGCAAATTCATTAGAAGGCACAAGCAATGCATACAGAGTACAGACCCTTCCATAAAACAAACTACTAAGCTGGTGTTATTCCTTCTTTGATTTCAGAAATGAGGTAAATGATCATTTCTGGATAAAAAGATCAAACTTCTTAACCATACCAACAATGGAATGAGCCTTCCTAAGAAAGCTCAAAAACACCTCATTTAGATACAAAAAAATTTACCACATAAGTACATCAACAATGAAAGAAATAAAGGACCAAAACTTCAGTGCCAACTCAGAAGTACCTAGAAGGCTAGAACTAAAAAGAAGTACACAATATTCCAAAAAGTGGAGCCTTCTTCAAAACAAAAGTACAATGTTCTATCAGTAACACTAATTAAGAACTCTAGAAAGTAAAAACTCAGAGAGGAAAAGAAGCAATCCTGCAAATATCTAACCAAGAAACAAAGCCTCCATTAAAACTTGCAATCAAGAATGCCAGAAAAAATACAATCAAACAGCTTAATCATCATTATGTGGCAAAGAAAAATACATGAAAATGCCAATCCAAAAAAGTAGCTCACATCTAGACAATGGCATTGAGATCTTATATATGTTACTGTTATCAGAATCCAAGATCAGAAGCTCCCCACTCGGCGACACCTCGACCGAATAAGGATCAATTCCCAGCTTACTACCATCAAACACAGTCTCAACCGTAAATCCACTCTCAAATTTCATCATGGAACGGCTGGAAACAGCTGAAAAGATCAAGCAAAACACAAACCTCAGTTAAACAATCCATATCCCAATGCAAGAAAACAAAACAAAGATCCATACCAGTCTTAGAACTGGATTTCATCGACCACAACTTCTTCACAAGAGAAGAAACCACATTGGAAACAACCCCACGAACAATTTCTGCTCAAAAAGTGAAAATGAGCCATCAAAATGGGAAAAAACAACAAAAAGCACAAGATTAAGAACATGGGTTCGTCTCATTTTGAATCATAGACACTTACTTCCAGGAGGAGCAGCAGAAGCAGAAGAAACCCCAGAAAAAAGGAGAAGAAAAGCAAGGGCAAAACAGACCCAAATCCTGGCCATTGTTGAAAATGGTGAAGAATGAGCAAAACCCTCAAGAAATGAAGGGATTGGAGCTGCACATTTTGGGGAGTGAAGGGGGGAAAGTAAAGGAGAGTGCTTTTAGACTCTACAAATCAACCATTTGGTACCCTTTTCTTGTGAGAAGGAATAACAGTGAAAGAGACAAAGAAATAATGGTTTTAGAAGATGCAAAATTGAGGAGAGAAAAAGAGAGAGAGAGAGAGAGAGAGCTCTGTTCAAACTTCAGAGAGTAAAAAGAAGAGAAAGGTAAAGAAAGAGGCCAAGCCGCCACCAGCCTAATGGGATCATATTATTCCCTGGTTTTAGTGCTTTTTTGTCATTCCAATTAACTTTATTTATCACATGTTTAACATTTTTTTACTTAATTAATCATAAGAATTTTCAGCCAATTTCCAAATTCATGTTTAAGATTAACTAGTAATGGTGTGTTTGGACCAAACATAAATAATCATTCTCTTTTATATTCTTCACACCTGAAATGATTTTGTTTTGAGTTCAACAAAATGTTGGTGGAGTCTAACAAGCAGCCCTCAAATTCAAGGAAAAAATGGAGTCTAACAAGAGATAAGCTTAATGCCATAAAATATAGATTAATAATCAATAGTTCATCAATTTGAATCTTTCCGATTTGAATAACGATGCTAAATTATTTAACTTTATCTTAAATAATCAAAGAATGTTCTAAATTATATACATATGTTCAAAATATTTTGTCCAAGATTGTTAAAAAAATACATCATGTACTTTGTCTAGCAAAATCGAGACCATAAAATTGTTGAGATGCAATAAAAGTATCCCACATTGGTTAGAAGATGGGGAAGATCATAGGTATATAACTGATGACAATCATCAGTGTCATGCCTTTTGGGGAAGCCCAAAAACAAAGTCATAAGGGTTTAGTCCGAAAGTGGACAATATCACATCAATGTAGAGATTCGGATATGACTGTCATCTTTATCAAAGATTGACTTGATTACTCTACTTTAATCGATATAAACAATCACAACAAAACTCACACGAAAAAGTAGATAAAGTTTCAAATGTCTTACTTTTAAAGAACAAAGTAATATCTTAACTATATACTTGATAATTGAATGATATAATAGTAATAAAATTTAAAAAAAATGTCATTTTGGATTTTTCATGATATCATATTGTGATGTGAATTGCTATTGTAGTTTGAGATTTAGTTGAATTACATGAACATATATATCTTGGATTAATATATTAAAAGGTAGAAGAGTGCATAAAGAGGACAAGTTATGATGGTAAGGAGGGAATCACATTCCCTATGCCTTTGTCACAAAACTTCAAAACCAAGCTTCTATTAACATCAAAGGATTAATTGAGCAGTCATTGAAGCTTTAATATACTCTTTATTGCCAAAGTTTTCAAAATTGTGGAGATTCAACATCAACTTCAAAGAATCCAATGAAAAATCAATCAAATCGACCCAAATCATATGCAATGCTTGTTTAGATTTGTGGGTACATATACTTAAAATTTTGTAAATTAGAGTAATTCGTGGATTACTCTAAAATTAGTCTCCATGGAATGAAACGACTAAAATATACAAATAAAACCATAGACAAATATTTTGTTTGGTTAAATAAGCGTTTAGGACTAAGAAAGGTCGAGAATGTTAATCTTTAAAGAAAAATAACAACTTTTAGAAAATGTGTTGTGTATACCAACTTTAGAACCCTCTATTAAAATTATAGCATATTTTTATCAAAAATTTCTTTATATCAAAATTCTGAGTGATTCAACTCAATCAGTTTGTTAAGTGATTGAGTTCAACTGATTGAGTTCAATCAATAACTAGCGATTGAACTCAATCACACTCAATCATTCGATTAGTTTCGACTTTTTGGTGTATGTGCAATTATTTTCAGTTTTGTGCTATAGATGCAATTTTGTAGCCAATTTTGTAGCCAATTTTTATTATACATGATTTTTTTTTAATTCATTTTAGATTGATTTGAATTTTTTGTTTAATTTATTTTTTGAATTCTATAAAAATTGTGGTTAAGGACGAATCCATGACTTTTTTTTGTTATAGAATTCACAAAAATACTATGGAGTTATTACTTTTTGTTTGCAATATTAGTTTAAATTGAAATTACTAAATTTAGCACGGATTAAATAATGATTTTATGTTAAACAATTGGTAATGAGGGGAGTATTCCAACATTCCCCCTCAAGATGGCGGCCATATCGGGAAATGCCTTACTTTTTGCTAGGGTCGGATCCGAACATTGGGATCTAATACCCGCTTAAGCTTATGCCCGTTTGGGTGGGGTCCACACCAGCTTTAGAATTCAAAGCATTTTGGGTTGGATCGGAATTTAGGGGTCATTACCCACATTGTGCTCTGATACCATATTAAAGAATATGAAGTTCCACTTCAAAACCAATTGGCAATGAGGAGAGTATTCCATATCTCTTATAAATGAGTTGTAGAATCCTCATCTTTCCAATGTGTGACAATTGCCACAAGGTGAGTATCTCCAACAATCAATAATATCTGGAAAAAAAAAAAAAAAGTTGCTATATTTACAATATTTTTAAAATGTTGCTATGATTTTAATGTGGGGTAGAAAATTTGCTATAAAATGCAAATTCCCTAAAAAAACAACATATAAGATTTTTTTTTTTTTTTTTTTTTTTTGAATAAGTTAAGTATAAGATTAATCAAATTTTAACATTTAACAAAATGTTGAATAAATGAATGATACAACTCAATTCAAATGTTTTTTTGTTGTCATCTCTTCACGTGCTTTTCCATATCAGATCTGAGTTTCAGTTATTATGTGTGGAATAACATTTATAATAATACAGAATGTTTTCTTTCAATCTCTTAATTAAACTTAATTGATGGTCCAATTAAGTTTGTTTAACCAAAGTTTGTATTTTTATATATATATTCTCATGGACCATCCATTTACTAACCCATGATTCATTGCTTAAAATGCTCATCAAAACTTATGTTTATTTTTTTAAACAAAATTTTATATGTTTTAACATAGGTGAATGTGTACCGAATGAGTCAGCATGACGCAGTTGATTATCTTGATTAGTGTTAATTCATTTCAATTTCACGATTACGGGTTCGAGTTCAAAAATTAGTATGGTTTTCTTCACCAATTTGTATTATAAAAATATATATTAGTGAGTGTGTAGGTCAAGTGCGTGCATTTTATTTATTTTGACGAATATTGATTTTTTTTTAAACTTACACCCTTTTAATATTTTATTTTATTTGGATAAGGCTTAATATTTTACTATCCTTTTGATTCATAGAACTATCCATGGTAGACCACCTATGGTGCTGGTTTATGCTTTTAAAAGTGAAATTACTTAACGACTTTTAAAATTGGGTTAATCATTGAACTTAAAAAATGCTTAAAAAATCATGGACATTCAATTTTCATGTGTATAATAGGTCTTTAAATAGAAAAAAATCAAAATCAAAATCAACATTTTTTTTTTTTTTTGAAGACGAGGAAATCAGAACTTAGCTCTCCTAATTCGTGTGCCAATAATCTGTCCCTCTAATATGGCACCAGAATATATCGAAAGATATTCTAGTTCAAGACTTCGAACTAGGAATTTCTCGAAAAATGATGTCTTGTAGTCTATAACCTCAACCACCAGGCTACCTCTTCAACAACATTTAGAAGTTACTAAATCATACATAAGTTATATTCTTGTTGGAAAAATAATGAATAGATAAAAATATGAAGGTCGAAATTGAACAAATTCCAAAATATATGAAGGGAGAACAAAATTGGAAAAATAAAAATATTGTAGGGGCAAAAGCTCTAACTTAACCATTCATTATTGTGTTTCACATTGGCCCTAAAGCCCCACACATTTCATTATCATTGAAAATGGCACAAATTAGTGAATACAAAAACTACACTCACAACTTGGAATTTCTTTAAACATAATAAACCATACCAACCTCAAGAGTGGAAGCATAAGGAATATTCAAAGTGTAAGATGGCCCTCTAGAATTTTTCCTCAAGAAATCATATCCATAATTAATCACAAGTTTCTTCATCCAACCTGATCCTTTCTTTGCCTTCACATTTGAATGTCCCATTATGAATGCAATCCCTGCCTCCCTTGCTTCCATCAACTCTTGCAACTCTCCCCTCGTATCGATATCTATTTTCGGGCTCTCGGGGAGAACGAACCTTACTCTCTTCCTCAACTTCTCCGTCTTTATCTCCGAAGTCCCGATGATCGGTGACGAGTATGTTTCATTTTCACACATCCGTATACCGTCTAGTTGAGTCGATGACGTCCCAATCACTGTCATTCTTTCGCTGTCGTCCAAGTCTTCGTGTCGAAAAGTGTTGCATTGATCTGTTCTTTCGGATCGAATGAACTCTGCAATGCTGCATGCAAGATCTCTCTCAAACTCTAAGTCGTCCTTGTGCATGTCACGGTATCCGTATCGTGCGATGCAACGGTAGAGTCGATGCTCCTTTGGCCCGACTCTTCCAACTAAGAATCTTTCCTCAGGCCTCACATGAGGAACTGTGACAGATTTGATGCATAGGAAGACTAGGATTTGGTGAAAGGCTGGAAGGTTGGTGACAAAATGCGAGAAAATGGCAGGGATCCCTGAAACAAGTTCGGTATGTACAAGGCCGATTCCTCGAACGCGAACGATCCCGATTTTGGGACCTATACTGAGGAGCCAATTTATAGGGACTTTGTTTTCAACATCAGCCTCATATTTCTTTAGAGTGCCATAGTGCCAAACATACATAACCACAAGGAAGGTCAGTGAAAGAGCAATAGGAACCCAAGCCCCTTCAAAGAACTTAGTAAGAGATGCTGAGAAATAGAGAGCTTCTATGGAGCCAAAGAAGAGTAAGAAGGCTATGGCCAAAAAGACACTTTTACGCCAACATAACACGATAACAAGTGACATTAGACAGGTCGAGACGAGCATAACGGTAATAACCGCCAACCCTGAATGATAAACAAACAAACAAACCAAGTGCGTCGTTAAGTTCGAGAAACAGATAAAAGTACAATTAGAAACATTATGGTAACAAACTGATTTATGAACAAATACCTGCTGCATTTCCCAAGCGTTTAGTGTCTCTAAACCCAATGGTAACAGCCAAACATAATATCATTAGTATCCAGTTGATCAGGGGAATGTAAATCTGGCCGTGTATTTTCGAAGATGTGTGAATGATCTTTACTCTTGGAAAACAACCCAAAGCGGAACATTGTTTGATGCTCGAAAACGTTCCGGTAATGATCGCTTGACTGCCCGCCACTGCTGCAAGTATTGCTATTGAAAGAACTGGCCATCTTACCTTCTCTGCAACAAAACACAGGCAACACCTTACATTACTTCATACAAGTGGTTTATTTGATTCTCCAAAAAAGAAAGTAGTAAAACCAGCCTACCGGGAACAGAAACGTAGAATCCGATTCGATAATCGTTGTCGAGATTGTGATGCTTAGAAAGATAAGCAGCTTGTCCCATATATGCAAGAACTAAGGATGGATAAACCGCAAAAGTGAAAGCAAGCTGCAGCATTATGACTTACTGTTACGGAAACATTCGAGTAAACGATAAACCTTGTTTTAAATTCAAGTCGCATTCGGTAATTAGAACTTGTGCTTAGATTAGTACCTTGATAGAAAACTGTGAGAAGTGTCCAAGATCAGCAAACATAGCTTCTGAGCCTGAAAAGCAGAAAAGGGCAAATCAGAAGCATAGAAAACATTTGGAAAAGATTGATCGAGGTCGAATCTAACGTCCTCTTACCTGTTATACACAAGAGAATTCCGCCCAACGCCATCCAACCTTGCCTTTTGGTTTTTTTCAAGAACCTATACATGTAGTATGGGGAGAGTGCTTTGTAAATCAGGGGATTCCAGTAGAAGATGTTGTACAAGCCAATGGCACTGATGCAAAGAAGCCATAAAATTACAACTGGAGCAAACAGGAATCCGACTCGATGCGTTCCGTAGTGTTGCAATGCGAATAAGAATACCAATATGCCACACGCGAGAGGGACTTCGACATCTGCAAGAGAACGGTACATTCTTCGAATCAAACACCAGTTACTCAACAATATATGTTACTGCAAGAAAAAAAAATATGAGAATATGGACTCTATTTCATATGCTCAAAACCTTGCCTTCTTTTTTGCTATGTAAATGTGCATTCAGAGTTGCTGCAAATAGTAATAACAAAAGCAATAAACTAGCCAACTCTACTCAAACTTGATCATCTTATTCAAGATTATATCTCATCAAATCAGCAGTTCAACACATTGTTTTCCTAGCATTTGAGTAATCTAGGATTTTAACCTCATAACAAAAAGAACTTAACAAGCTTTCTGTCGACTCGACTTTGATGCCTTTGAACTAATGTCGTGTATGTGTGTAACAAATGGCCTATTCCGATTCTTCTTCACAATTTATGTTTGAGATGCCTTTGAACTACGTAAGATTACTTAGTCAAGGGTCTCGATGTCTGGTCAGTAGCCCCCAAAGCATTTGTATTCTTATCTCCTTAATAAAACAATTATCTCCTTTGTCCTTAGACGTAGCTAATACAATGTTAAGGAACCACGTAAATCATTTTGTTCTTTGTCTCACGTTTTCTTTATTTTCTTGCTTGGTGTTCCGTTTTTCACAACAATTTACATGTTGTCTAGATGCCAGAGAAAATCTCTACAGATAATGATACAAAAACAATACAGAAACTGATGCAGATCCATCAAGATATTGCAAAAGTTCATGGATAACCACAAAAAAATAAACTTACACTGGTGATGTTCCTTAGCCATGGATAACTCAAGCCCAGACACAGCTGAATAAACTGCAACATATCAACAGAAAAAACCCCAAACCAGTCAAAAAAAAACAAAACAAAACAAAACATTCTTAAAATATAGAAAAACACCAAAACCAAATCAACCACCTGAAATTGCTGGTGTGAGAACTCCATCTCCAATAACCATGCAAGTTCCAATCAAGGCAAGAACAAGCAACATCCTTTGCAAAACTTTACACTTCTCCAAAGTTGATTTCAAACAAGAACTAAAACTAAAATTGTTAGTGGATTCAGGTCTATCTCTTGTATAAGAAGAAAGCTCCTCATCAGCAAGTTGGTGATTTGGAAGGGAGCTAAGCCGGGCGTGGCGGCAGAGCAGTGAATACAGAGCAAAAGTCCCCCCTTCACCATTATCGTCAGCTCTAAGAACTATGAACACATATTTAAGCAAAGGAATGAGCGTCAAAGTCCAAAACACAAAGCAAAGAACCCCAAAAACCTCCTCATTTGTCTCTGAGTGCTGAATGTTTTCTGCAAAAGTGCTTTTGTAAACATACAAAGGAGAAGTGCTCAAATCCCCATAAACAACCCCCAAACTCTGATAAGCCAAAGTGAAAACTGTCCTCCATGAATCTCTCTGCAACAAAACAGCCAAAAAATGTCAGATTTCTTAGAACCATCTGTTGATTCATAGTCGGTGATTTCAACATGGTATCAGAGCAGAAGGTCCCGAGTTCAAGTCCACTGAAAGTTTGGAATTTTGACAAATACCCTATAAGTAGAATTCAATTTTAATTAGGGAGGAAAAAACATGACAGACTCAAACTCAAGACCTCCTATCCTCCTGCCCTGATACCATGCTGAATAATGTTAAATTACCGATCAACCAAAAAGCTTGCATGATTCAACCCCATCTGTTGAAACAATAGATGAAAAAAATACCTTCTTAGGATGACCCCAGAACAAGGTTGGATCCATTGAGGCTAATCCACAAGAAGAAAGTCACAAATTTGAAGGAAATGAAGCTGTTTCTTCAGTCGCATGGATGAAAACTTGAAGAGAAAATGCAGACAAGGTAAAGAACAATGAACAAAACAGAATGAACTCTGTTGGGTTTTTGTTGGAATTGAAGAGGATGAGATTTTGGACTGAGATTCTTCTCAGAGTCTGACATTATCTGTTAATTGTTCATGTTTTGATGACAACATATATATATAGAGAGAGAACAAAAGGAACGATCTTTGAAATGGATCAAACTGAGAAACGTGGGTTCTGCATCAATTTTTGAAATTCCTTTGCAATGAAAGCAATGGAACAATGAAAAGAAAAGTTTGAAAGCAGCTGTTCTTTTGATAAATGGTGGCTTTTTGTGAGTATTTATTATTGTTTATTTGGATATTACAATTATTTTTTTAAAGGGTTTGAATGTGCGACTATAAGTCAAAGATACATATCAATTATCGATAGAGCTTTTGTTTCTCGGTTAAGTAAGCTTGGAAAAAATGCAAGTTTTTAAACATGGGGAATCTTTTTTTTGTTAGAACAAATGAACACTGTACAAGTAAAACGTGGTCACGTGTTTAAATACTAAGCTATCAATTGTAACACTATCATGTTCTTTGTTTATTGTTTGTTTGAAAGATAGCATATAAATACATTGCATAATCCTTTCTTTTGTTTGTTTTTCATTATTTGACTTTTTACTTATGCACTCGTTTTGATCAATATATCTCGATCAAAAGGTTAGAGTTCAAATCTGTTTACATTGTATTGAATTAAAAAAATAAATGCATGACTTTTTTTTTTATCAAATGTCTAGTTTATTATATTCACTTAAATTCAATTTAAGATATTAGTTAAAATGCATGTGATTAGGAGTACGATTAGGATTTATTTTTCTTTCAAAAGTAAGAAGAAGAAAAAAAGTCAGCTTTAATTATTTGACCCTTTAAGAGAAAATGAAACCAAACAGAAACTCTCAATAATTTAGGAAGAATTAATGAAAATAGTAGCTACCTATTAGGATATATACAAATTCACTATCAAAATGATGAGAAGTCAAGCTGTCTCAAATTTATGAAAAATGCATAAATAAACTTTGACTACATTTAAATGAGAGAACTCTTAGAAAAATGTAAACTCCGATAAGAAAAGTTTGAAAGAATTAATCAATATTATCTACTGACAAGGTGTATATACATACATGTTTGACTAGAACAATTCTATGTTGAGTTACTTAGTGTACATTAAAAAATAATTCAAGCCGTTATTTTGTGACATTAATCGAGAGGTAAGTTAATTTGAACACTCGATTTTTTTTTTTTTTTTTTGAGAAATAAAATGGTGAAATGTCAAAACACTATTTGGAGTAATGGAAAATAATGAGAAGCACATGTGACGTTTTAAGAAATAATGAGGTGGAAAAGGGGGCCCACAACACACATCTTTTTTGGTACTATTGGAACATCGCCATTGGTTGGCGATTTATTCAAATCCCTATTGCCCAACCGTGTGTGCTTCATTTCAATCCTCACAAACATTTTTCAACTTTTTTTTTTTTTACAATATCAATTATCCAATGCTTATTATTGTATTTTTCATTCTTTTAAAAAAAAAATTTTATTTTACATATAAATTATAGAATTTGGTACCATGAATCTTTCTCTATGTTTATTGTATATGATTTTGTCTGTATTTGTGAGTATTCATACTAACTTATAAATACATTGATTGATCTTACTAGACTACTTATTAATTTCTTTTTTTTTTTATTCATGAATGCTCATACTAATTTATTGATATATTAGGTAATCTCACTAGACCACGAAGTCTGTTATATATATGGAAAGAGAGATAAATTAATTTCTAAGTAATTAGGTGGTTAGTCAACACGAGCATAATTATAATAGCAACAATTTAGTAATTAAGAATTAAGAAGTTACAAGTTAGAATCTCTTCTACCTCAAATGTTGAATAAAAAAATAATAATAATTCAAGGATTTTTATGATTTCCAAAAAATTTATTTGACCCCTAAGCAAATTCATAGGATGTAGTATTAATGATGTTATGAACACACTTGTTGCTAGCTATTTGTATATTTAAGCTAATGTTTAGTTAATAATTGAGTGTATAAAATTCAAATCTATAACTTCTTAATTATTAAGTTATATAAAGTGTTGTTAGAATTTTATTTTTATTATCGTAAAGTTAAATCGATAATTTAAATTATATAGTTAATAAAATTGGAAATTTAGAGTTGGCACAAACAACTTGACCTGTTTACGAACACATATATTTTTCTTGATTGAATATTTGATCTCAATTTGTTGAGTTAAAAACCCAGTAATTTTGTCTTTAAAAAAAATCCAATAAATTTTATATATAGTAAACAAAAACTTGAAATAAATAACTCTAAAAAAGTCAGTATTTTTGGACAAAAAAAGAACTAATCTTAACATTTTTTTAAAAAAAGAGAAAAAAAAATGAAGTGAATATTTTTTTCTCTCTCACGTAGCTTTATACAATAAACAATCCTTTCACTTCCATTACCTAATTTTATGTGATCTTTAGGTAATGATTCATACATCCATTAACTCATTAATAGTAAAGAGCAATATAGTAATATGCACTTGAATAATTATAAAAATATTTGCAAAATGGTAAAATAATCAACCAGGTTTTTTTTCTTTTTCTTTCTTTCTCTCTCTCTCTTTTTTTTTTTTTTTTTTTGGTCTTTGTTGGGAATACGTGGAGCCACTCGATGTGAAACAATATTGACTCAATTCCATGATAACTAAATTAAAAAAAGAAAAAAAAAAAATGAAAAAAAGAAAAACTTAACAATAATGTATATATGTCTCTCAACCAAAATTAAAAGTTAATAAATTCATTAAATTTGTCTCCGAAGCCTAACAATTGAGCCTCACGACTTCAAGGCATATTTTTTTTTCTGAAAAATACTTAAATTATAATATTTTTCGAAGTATTTAAGTGTTACAGTTTAGGGACAAGCGTGTGGTGTCCCAAATATAGAGGAGTGAAGCTCTCGATTTTTTAGTTTTCACAATTTTATTTTATTAAAAAAAAAAAAAAAACCAATATATTTGACATAAAATTTAAACTTGTCTATTTAACATTGCTCATAACATTCTTTTAATTAAAAAAAAAAATGATGTTCCAAAAGTTTATGCCATGAAGCTATCATAGTCAATGACTTAATCATATAATATATATTTTTTTAATTCAACTAAAATTAGTTGAATTATTAAATTATATATTATGAAAACTCTAATCTTATTGATCTTTCGTATAATGATTTATGATAGTGTGAATCACTAATAATATTGTTACATGATATATTAATGAAAATAAAATTATCGCTTTTTTATTAAAATTTTACAAAAGTTGAGTGGTGAAATGTAATATAATTAATAATTATTACTCTTTATTTTCATTCACACCATAACTTTGTCTCCACCATGACAACACTTCTTTGTACTTTAAAAATGTGAAATTGGGTATACATCATATCATCCAATAATTCTACGCGTTAATATATATATATATATATAATCTAAAACAAATAGTTTTTTTTAGTTCAAACCCAAAACATATTATATTATCATCTACTAACTTTAAATATCGACAATACTGCAAAATCATATTATTACCAAAACTTACAAAGCTAGAAAAAAACAGGAAGTTGTCCTGATATACAGTTTATTTGAGGAAGAAATTTGGATTTTTCTTGGTAGACTATTTAAGATTTTATACCATCAAAATATTCTAAAATTAAAAAAACAATCTACACAAAATTTGTGTATTACAGATTGATGTACATGTTCATGATAAAGATTCATTCTTCACCTCTAATTATTATGAAATTAAAAAGAAAAATCTTATCAACTAATGAACTGATCTCCTACTATAAAGTTGTCATGGTTGAAATTACGTTAAATTGTTTTGGTTTTTTTTTTTTTTTTTGAGACAGAAAATTATTTTGGTTATTAATATTATATTTTAAAACTTATTTCATTTTATTGTTTAATGTTTTATGTTATTTTTTAGGGGAATTTGCATGTCCATTACAATAAAGAAAAAAATTGCATAAAATAACAACTTTTTGAAAATATTTGCAAATATAGCAAAATTAGATTTATAGACTCCATCAATAGTGTCTGATAGACTCTATCAATAGTTTGATAGAGTCTTAAAAAAAAATTGTTATATTTACAATATTTTTAAAAAATTGCTATAATTCTAATGTAGAGTAGAAAATTTGCTATAAGTGCAAATTCCCTATTTTTTATATGTTAAAAAAAATTAAAATTAATTCCTATAACAAATTTCTTGTCAATTTATTTTTTTGTAAAAAAATATTGTCTTCTTCAAATTTATAAATATATTTCTGTTTTATCTTTTTGTATTACACATATTTTTTAGTTTTTTTAAAAAAATCACATGTTTTTTAATTTTTAATTTTTTTAAAAATAAAAATAAAATCGTTATCAAATATATTCAATTTTTATTTTATAAAAGAAAAAAATAAAATAATTATCAAATCGTGCATTAAAAACCAATTTTACTTTGACTAAAATAGTATTTCAAACCTTGAAATTAAATTAAGTGAGATGAGTTAGAAAGTGGCACTGTGTCACAAACAACTCATATCAACACTTTTGCTGTTACCCTCCACTACCAAAACCACTATTCACATTAAAAAAAATAAAAATAAAAAAAAATAAAAACCATTATTCACTATTTAGCCACTCAATTCCTTTGCCTGTTTCTTTGGCTTTGAAGTTATTGGGAATCTTAAAAATTAAAGACAATATGGCAAAGGACTGAAACTGATGAGTTCAAGGTTGGAATCTAGCCACCATGGCCAAATGAGTTATTTCTTTAATTTTAGCCTACTTTTATTTTTGTCATCTTTCTATAGCAACCCTCATTTAATTTGAATTCATTGTATTTTTATTTAATGTATTTACTGTTTGAATACAATTAGTCAAGGTTGGGGAGAGGAACAAATTAGCATTTGTTTTTGTTCTTGAGGAAAATAATAATAATTAGGGTTCATAATTAACATAAACAACAATCATATAACTTAAGAGGGATTGATTCTATTCAAATACAATGAATTCAATGGTGTTGTTTCTTTGAGATCTCTTGCATTTGAAGGTTTCTAAGCCATATTGCATTATTAATTTGTGGGACATAGCACATGTTCTTCCTCTTTTATTTCCAATTCAAAAGAATATAATAGAATGGTGGTGTGACAGAGAAACTAATGAAAAGGGGATCTTGGAAAGATGAATGCATGAGAAAAACATTGGGATTGATATGTGGAAATAAAATGAGTTCTTCTTGATTAGAAGATTATTAAAGTCATTATTGAAGTGTGGAATGCATGAAAAAATTGCATAGCTTTAATTGACTTAATAAATATCTTCTTGACTAAAAGATTAAGGAATTCTGCTTTCTTTCTATTGATGGGAGATTTGAATACATTTTAATCATTGAATGTACACCGATGAACGACCCTTGTTAACATTTTTAATTATTTTTTTAGATTATGTCTAAATAATGAGTTGGATTTTAAGTGTAGAATTGTGTTTGATACTACTTTTGAGCATATATAGATAAACATAAGAAATTAAATAATTTATTATATTCAAAGTTTGGAGCCACATTAATATTTGCACGACCCATTGGAAGGGTGGGTAGAGTGTTGATTCTAACAACCGATTTTTGACTCTTATAATACCTTCTAAGTAGAGTTTATAGTCTCCTGCACCCGGGACTTCTGAATCGGTCCCTGAACCAAGAGCACACACT
>JBBMEF010000028.1:2000210-2007710 GCA_037832685.1 Sicyos baderoa
CCGCTGCTTTTTTTTTAGTGCCAACAATTAAGAATTGTTTCTCGCTGCTTGCTGCATTAAAAACCACATCACAAGCTTCTGATAAAAACCGAGCAGTTGTAAAAAGATTTGTCAAATGAATACCTTTACGCGTTGGACACTTTGGAGAGATATAAGGTGCCATTTTAGGATTCCATTGCTTAGTATCATGGCCCAAATGAACTGACGCATCGATCATCTCGTACAAATTTATGTTCCAATATCTTCTTGTCATTTTTCCCCACACTCCCCCTCTTTTTTTTTAAGAGAGACGAGGTACCCTGAAAAAATTTTGTTCCGATGGAACCTTGCCTTCTACCGTAGATTAGCCTTAGATACATGGCCAAGCCCTTATTCTTTTCTATTTATTATTATTTTGATTACTATTATCAAATGAAATGACTGGATCCAATCCAAAGATAGATAGATCCTTTTCAAATAAAAGATCAAAGGTTGAATCTGCTCTTAGGAATCATTCAATACTATAACTGATTGTTCTGATCTATCATGGAAATTGGTTGAAAGAACAGGATCAAATAATTTTTTGTGGTGAAAGAAAAGATCTCTCATTTCCCCCTCGAATAGATTCTTCTCTTTTCTTTCCAACGGAATATTGTTATGTTGCCTTGAAGGGTGCCCTACGATTTTGACTTTGAATCCGGTCCCAACAGGTATCATTCCCGCCAGAACAACGTTCTCTTTCAGGCCTTTCAACCAATCTATACGACCCCGGAGAGCCGCTTTTGCTAAAACTCGTGCAGTTTCCTGAAAACTCGCTTCAGATATGAAACTTTGAGTATTCAGAGATGCTCTTGTTATTCCCAATAAAATGGCTCGGTAACAGATCGCTTCTTCCAAAGCGCGGCCCATTCGTTCCGCTCGCAACAATCCAACTAGTTCTCCGGGTGAAAAAACATTAGACATTCCGTCTTCTGAAACCAAGACTTTTGCTGTTATTTGACGTACAATAATTTCGATATGCCTATTATGTATCTGCACCCCCTGGGATCGATAAACCTTTTGGATCTTATTAACTAAAGAGATACGACTTTGCGCTATAGTTAGCTCAGCACCAATCAAAAAGCCCCAAGGAATTCCAAGAAGTCTTCTTATCCATTTGTTCCAACCCTCAACCCTCTTTTTAAGATTCATTGAGATTGAATCAATTGAACGGACTTCTAAGACCTGTTCTACTTTTGGAAGACCTTGCGTTATATCACCCGATCTTGATTTTTCATATATAAATGTAACTAATGTATCTCCTTTAGAAAGGATTTTCCCATAATCACCATGAACAGTTGCCCCTGGGGTAGCCAAATAAGGCTTAGCTGATCGTATCATTACAGAGTCAACTTGAACAATTAGAACTTGACCCGATTGTTGATGCGGTCCTTTTTTGGCTATCCATACATTTTCACAAATAAACTGCCCAAGACTGATGATTGTCGATGCCTTTGCCTTTACAACACAATAATTGGCATGAAAAAAAGACCAATTCAAATTGAATGGATTCAAAATGATGTTACTGCACGGATCGGGATTCACAATTTTCCCATTTTCATCCATTAAATAATATTTAAGTATTTGAAAAGTCGGTTTGAAATTGTCAAGTTGGAAATAGTTAGTTATCAAGATCGGATTATAAGTTATTAACTTTGAAAATGAAGAAAAATTCACAATTTGAAGACCTGTTCCTAAAGGGCCCAACGACTTCTTAATTGGAATTTGGGGGTCCTTTTGAATTGATTCTTTTATCACATGGGGAGATTTTAGATCGTTGAATGGACCCATTCGCGAACAAGAACAATTGGATGATGACAAAATTATCAAAGATTGGCATTTCTGATTTCGATTTAACAACGTATGGATAGTTCCGTGATTTTGGTTAAGGGGTTCTTGAATCCTTGCCCTGGAATAGGAATAAATGGAAGAAAAGGGATTGATATTGGTGCGATCTGATCCAGGCTCAGAGATCAACCCTGAACCCGATAAATCATTTCTTTTTAGGGTATAGGAAGTAGTCGATTTTACTAAATCGATTCTTAGAAAATCTTTAATCAAAGCATTTGTCCTTATTTCAACAAAGGAAGCACAGGCCTCGTCGCTAGAAGAACCTTTTTTTTTGTCTTGGTCCCAATTCAATACTAAACAAGTCCGAACTAATTGACTATTTGTAGCCGAAATTACCCGAATTCGATTGCCATTTGCATAAAAGATATAATTGACAATTTGCAATTGTACATTATCCTTTTCCTGCAATAGATCCGTAGGTAAAAGTCTTACTAAATTTATCCCCCCCGTTCTTTCATATGTCACTACAGGTCGAATCAAAACAAAATACTTTTTCTTGGTAAGTCTGAGCCGTTGGATATAGAGCCAATTTTTCAAATTTTTGTCTTGCTTGGAATTTGTTTTTCCTGTTCTTGGTGGTATCAAGACGCTACTATGTGGGGATATCTTATCTGTCTTTCCAGGAAAATGGATATCTCCAGAAAAAATTCTAAGTTCAATTCTTTTTTTTTTTCTCTCCACTTGGACCAACCCGCCTACTCGGCTTCTTGTCTTTAAAGTGATTTGGGTATCTACTCCAATAATACTATTGTGGCGTACCATTAGAGAAGAAGATTCGGGTAAGATATGGACTTCCTCGGGAAGAAAAAAAAATCGATCTACTCTTTGGTGTTTTGTCCTCAATTCCGTGACTCCGCGATACTCAATGAAATCCTCTTTTTTGAAGATTGAATCCATTTCTATAGTCCCATATTCCACAATTCCGGAGTTCTTTATTCTATATCGAGGATCATCGAAATACGCAAGAATACTATTTTTACGGAAAATCCCATTTCTCGGTATTTCAATTGAGATAGCGGAAGACGGCCTTAGGTCGTTCTCGAGTTCTTGAATCGATTGAAGTGGGATGAGAAACCTATTTCTTCGCCTCTTTGCCAATAAATCAGAATTCTCGTCGAGACTGGCCGTAGATCTGAAATTATAAGAACCCGTACATCTAATTGGATTAAGTTCTGAATAATCGGGAATCCCCTCGCCCCTTTTCCCAGAAAACTCCGAACTAAAAAATTTCGGTCTCATTTGATTATTAGTTACTGAGGGGTTCGAAATATATCTTCGCTTGCCAGAACGAGAATGGACGTTCATTTGATCTTGATCCTTGTGGATCGAAAGGCAGACTCGACTGGATTTCCATGGCTCCCCTAATAATATCCATAAATGACTTGTTTTTGGTAAGAGATGAACATTACCATATTTCAATTCAGGTGCATGATACACATCGGTATTCCAGTGCATTTCACCTTCTACATCAGAATAAATATGTTTTCGAACCTTCTCTTTCAAACTCAAAGTGGCTGTTCCCGCGCGAATCTCAGCAATCACTTGCTCTGATTCTACATATTGATCGTTTTGAACTAAAAGCAAACTTTTGGGCGAAATACTCACATTATGTATAATATCTTCACTCTCAATAGTTACATACATATCTATCGAACATAGAAAAGCAGGATGTCCATGACGTGTACGTGTCGGATGAACTAAATCCTCATTGAATGTGATTTTTCCATTCGAAGGGGCTCGGACATGTTCGGCAGTCCCTCCAGTGAATACTCCCCCGGTATGAAAAGTTCTTAATGTTAATTGAGTCCCTGGTTCCCCAATAGATTGACCTGCAATAATACCTACAGCTTCCCCCAATTCAACCAGGTCGCCATGAGTCGGACTTCGTCCATAACATAATCGACAGATCCAAGATGTACTTCTACAAGTAAAAGGAGTTCGAATAGATATTGATTGTGCGCGAAAGGTTATGACTCGATTGACAAGTCCAAGCCCAATATCTTGATTTCGAGTGGCAATGCATCGCAAACCTATATATATATCATCTGCTAATACACGACCAATTAAGGTTTGGAGAAAAATCCTTTCCTGCATCATCCCAGTTCGAGTTCGAGGACTCACGGAAATACCCCTTACAGTGCCACAATCTGTTCGACGTACAACAATGTGTTGAACTACTTCAACAAGTCTGCGAGTGAGATATCCAGCATCGGCTGTTCGTACAGCAGTATCCACAACTCCTTTACGGGCTCCGTAGCAAGAAATAATATATTCTGTTAAAGAGAGCCCTTCGCGGAAATTGCTTTGAATGGGTAACTCAATCATTTGTCCTTGAGGATCCGACATTAATCCCCTCATACCTACTAATTGATGTACCTGAGATGGATTTCCTCGAGCTCCCGAAAAAGACATTATATGGACTGGATTAAATGGGTCGGTCATCCTAAAATTGGGATTCATTTCTTGTCGCAAATATTCACTTGTAGAATACCATATTTCAATCGATTGGCGTAATTTTTCTACTGCGTGTACATTTCCATAATTATGATATTTTCCCAAAATGAAAGTTTGTTGTTCAGCATCTTGAACTAGCCATCTCTTAGAGGGTAGTGTTAAAAGATCATCAATTCCTAATGAAATGGATGTAGCAGTAGCTTGTTGAAAACCCAGAGTCTTTACTTGATCC
This sequence comes from Sicyos baderoa, assembly GCA_037832685.1. Classification (NCBI taxonomy): domain Eukaryota; kingdom Viridiplantae; phylum Streptophyta; class Magnoliopsida; order Cucurbitales; family Cucurbitaceae; genus Sicyos; species Sicyos baderoa. The sequence continues at coordinate 2,004,766 of JBBMEF010000028.1, forward strand.
AAGATATGGGATGTATATGCCATTCCGAAGTGATCTATTAATCTACTAATAAGCCGTTTCATAGCAGTTCCGTCTATCACTTTATTGTGAAAGACCAGATTGGCCCGTTCTGACATAAGTACCTCCCTAGTTTGCTGAGTAGGATTTGACAATGGATTTGAGTCGGTGATTGGAAAACTCCCTTTTCTCGATCTTGATTCGCGTAGAAATTCGGCACTAATAATAAGGGTCCTAGTTAAACAAGGGTGACCCGAATTTCCCTCGGTATAATAGAATTCCTTAATTTAGGCATCATATGAACAGGCCTGACAAAACCCCTGGATGGCTTCTTCGATTTCTCGATAAAGAGAAATATGACCAACAGTGGTTCGAATATATATATATAGAATCTCTTTTTTTATACTTCTTACTATTAGATAGTTCCCATAAATCTCATAATAGGTACCCAAAGATTCGTAGTGAATTTCGATGGGAGCTTCTCTTGCAGCAATAACACGTTGATCTAGTCGCCATCGGAGCCACAAAGGACTATCTAACTTGATTCGTTTTTGTCGATAAGCGCCAATTGCATCATAGGAATTCGAAAAAAAGGGTTCTTTTTCTTTCGTATACTTATACTTATTTTTGTCAATTTTTGGATTTTGAGAATTTCTGTGATTCGATGGATTATACCTATTTACACAAATACCCCGCCGATTCCCGCTCGTTAATACATAGAGTCCAATAAGCATATCTTGAGTTGGTACGGAAATGGGATCCCCAATAGCCGGAGACAAAAGATTCAGATGAGAAAACATAAGTAAACGTGCCTCTGCTTGAGCCTCCAAAGATAAAGGCACATGAACCGCCATTTGATCCCCGTCAAAGTCTGCATTGAATCCCTTACGAACTAATGGATGTAAACAAATAGCACGTCCTTCAACTAAAATGGGCTGGAATGCCTGTATGCCTAATCTATGCAGAGTAGGTGCTCTATTCAGCAATACAGGATGCCCCTGCATAACTTCTCGAAGTATTTCCCATACAATCGGTTCTTTTTCCCGAATTTTTCTCTTAGCAACTCCTATGCTCGAAGCAAGATGTTCTCGAATTAGTCCACGAATTACAAATGTCTGGAAAAGCTCTATTGCTATTTCGCGGGGCAATCCACATCGATGTAATGAAAGTGAAGGGCCCACGACAATGACTGAACGCCCTGAATAATCGACCCGTTTACCAAGCAGAGTCTCGCGAAATCTTCCCTCTTTGCCTTGAATTACATCTGAAAACGACTTGTAAACTTTATTATGCCCGTCCCTCGTTGGTTGTCCGCGGACTCCATTATCAAGAAGTGTGTCCACGGCTTCTTGGACCAATTTCTCCTGACACATTATTAATTCTCCGGGCGTAAATCTACTTGTTGTTAATAGATCAAGAGTATTGTTCCGATAAATAACTCGTCTATAGAGTTCATTAATATCCGAGCTCATTAATTTACCCCCATCTATCTCAATGATCGGTCTCAACTCAGGAGGAAGAACTGGTAATAGACACAAAACCATCCATTCTGGTTCTATATTTGTTCGAATAAAATGCTTAGCTAATCCCATGCGTCTAACCAAAAAATCTTTTCTTCTTCTAACCTTTTGATCTTCCCATTCATTCCCTGTGGGACCTTCTTTCGCCAATTCTTTCCATTCTAAGAATGAAGAATTTCGAATTTTTCGTAAATCTAGATCAGCTAATTGTTCTCGGATAGAACCTGCTCCCGTGGAGATCTCTCGATTTCGAAATGTATCGAAGCCTTGGGTATTAAAAAAGAGTGGGATACTGTATTTCCAAGATTCGATTTCATATTCGAATAAACCTCGTAATCGTAAGAAAGTGGGTTTTTTAGCGATGGGCCTAGCAAAACAAAAATTGGGATAGGATCCGATATGATCTTCCCCCCCGAAAAATCGGACGTGAAAGTTTCCTTTCATCCGGCTCAAGTAGGTACACTAAATAAAGAACACAAAGGGAGTTCGCACTTGCAAATTATAGAAACCCCCAAAAGATCTACTCGTTACTCAAGTTTCTAGCAAAGACGAAGCAAAATTTCATTGATTCCATCTTCCTTATTATTTCTCTTTTGAGAATTCTTTCATTCAATTATGACATAAATTCAATGTGAAATTCTTGAGTAGTCTACTTCCCCTTGAATGCTGAATCCGGTAATTCTTACTATTCTTAATTAAGGAGTACCTTAGGATTCATAAGGGATTTACTTGTCTATGGACTATTCTAGTCGATCTTTTAGGCCCCGACTTCACCTCGACGATTAGGCCACGATGTCCTTACAGTCTATATGCGATAGATAGACTTTAGTAACCATGACAGATTTCCTAGTTGCTTCCTTGAACAAAATTTCTTTCGAAAAGAAAGCAACTGGTTAATTCGACAAACGAAAAATCTTTGTTTACGAGGTATAATTAGAAATTCCTATTTATTAGGAAATCGACCATAGATCAATTCCCCCTTTTATTTGAGAGTATTGACTACCCCCTAACTCTGAGCTTCATCTTACTCTTCCCAAGCAAGATGTCAGGGACAGGGCATCCCGATTGGATTGACTGGGATGACAGTTTCTTATTCAGAATCTGTAAAATAAGAATTTCGATCAAATCACACATCGCAGTATACTAGCCCTTCTAATTCTTTAAGAGGTTTATCTAAAAGATTTGCAATATAACTAGGAAGACGTTTCAAATACCATACATGGGTTACCGGGCACACGAGTTTAATGTAGCCCATTTGATATCGTCGTACCCGAGAATCAACAAATTCGACTCCACATTCTTCACAAAATTGCGGGTCTTCTTTTTCATCGCCGATTTCTCGATAATTTCCACAAGCGCAAAGTCCACTTTTAATAGGCCCAAAAATTCTTTCACAAAATAAGCCATCTTTTTCTGCTTTCTTAGTTT
>JBBMEF010000028.1:2016493-2040323 GCA_037832685.1 Sicyos baderoa
CTCTTGTACAATCTCATGGCTGCAACACAATCTTCATATGGATCTTGTATCCCATTTTGAATCTCAAATCTATGAAATAGAAAAGAAAAAAAGATGAATGCCTCATTAATATTAATTATGCACCAACCAAAAAATTATATAGCAAACAATGAAAAATAGAAAAAAATTCTAGTATTTATTCTAGTTTATACTATTTTTCTAACACAATTTGACATCGATCGTCTATACATTAGTTTATTGATCTCACTTTTTTATTTTTGAATTCAAACACATTTAAGATTCGAACGCATAATTTTCTGATTCTAAAATTATACATTTTTCCATTTAATTATGTTCTTATTGATATAAATATTCATATGTAAATTTGTTTTTTTTCATCCACAATTTGACAAGCTGTTGAATGATTCTAGTTTATAGTATTTTTCCATTCACAATTTGATATGGGTCGTAGACGATACATTATTTTATTTTATAGATCTCACTTTTTTATTTGTGAATTCAATCATATTTAAGATTCAAACGCATAACTTTCTAATTCTAAGATTATACATTTTTCTATTTAATTATAAAATTATACATTTTTCCATTTAATTATGTCTTATGACTAGAATATTATTAGATTCAAATTTCCGATTGAATTTGAAAAAAAATGCGATTCATGGAAACAAATAATAATACTAAAATGTTTCTAAAAAATTGTTGGTTTTTTAAGGGTGCTTACCCAAGATAGACTTGAGCTAGATACTTGAGTGAATTGCAGAGCTTGCTTGTCTTCATTAATGGCGGATAATTAGCTGTATCCCTGTGTCCGTGGACAGTAAACTCAACAAAATTAAACTTAAGTTGATAGGTTAGGATAAATTAACGGTAACTTCTAACATTATTCACCTTAACATGACGGATGGATACCCGATTTGTAAGCGTTTGAGATCGTCTTCCACCGAGTGGCCCACAAGAACCCTAGCCTTCTCACCTCCACCGTAGAGGATATCTTGAATTTTCTTTTGACATTGCTTCAGCATCATTGCCTCTCTAAAGTGTTCTGGACGAATACCCGTTGTTTCATACCTAATAATTTTTAAAACATGTTCATTTTAGATTCAAAATATGTATTTTATTTAGATTATATAAGAAGGTAAGTTTTTTTTTTTTGAGATTACATCAACCGGGGTGAGGGACTCAAATTCATGATATTCTAGCATTAGACATACACTAATACCGCTGAGCAACTGCGCATGTTGGCTATACGAAGTTAAAGTTGCATTATTAATGTTGTTATTATTTTTTGTGTTTAACAAAGAAATATGTTTTATTAGTGGTTTAATTTTTCATATTTAAAAAATAAGTTTATTTTTCCTTAACTTCTTTCTAATGATTTTCATCTCTCATTAAAAAAAAACATTTGAATTTCTTAGCACTAGAATTCTAAAACAAAACATTTTAAAAAAAAAATTACTTTTTTAGTTTAACTATATTTAAAGAAAGAGATTCAAATTATATTCTCTTCATTATCAGGGTTTTTTTTTTATTGAGATTCTTGATTATTCGGTCATGTCTATTGGATTCAACTTTTGTAATTAATTATTGTTCTTATTTTTTTTTTCATTTTCCAAACATGATTTTTTTTTTTTTTTGAAAACATATAAATAAAAGGATATATAATAACCAGACTATGAATTTACAGAAAAAAAAAAGAGAAAAAGATAAAGTTATTAAACAATGACAAAAAACATTCAAAATATGTGAATTTATTAAACTTCCCCAAAACAATGAGCAATTTAACCTCTAATTTATTTACTTGCCTTTAATATGATATATTTAACCTTACCTATAATTTGTAACAGGAATTATTGGCTTGATATAGCTATGGAAGATGACATTTTCGCTCTCATCAATAAGGCAAACCTTTGCGCAAATATCCAGCGACCCATCACTGCCGCCACCTACATATTTGCAAGCTAATGCCACCGTGCCCGAGCCTCGAGTTCTTCCGTTGTCGACGATGCTCGAACCGTCACGAATGCCCATGTTGGCGAACCGAGCAAGAAGTCCCTGATCCAAACAGCCAAAAAAGATTCAAATTTTGAAACCAAGAAATGGTTTTTCTAATTGAAGATTCATACCGAATTTACACCCGAGAATTGGCATCTATCTTGGTGAAGCCTTTGTGAGTAAGAAGTGTCAAACATGGCCAAACAAAACTTGCATCCTCTTGTAGCAAAAATGTTTTTGCATTCTTGCTTTGGGAGTGGCCCTAATAAGAGTATGAATAAAATTATGATTAAATATAGTAACTTACCAGCTTTAACTTTGTAATTGAACATATTATCAAATCCTATATTTTCCAAGCATTTACTGGAATTTGGCTTAATTTCTAACCCACAAATAGTTTATGTGACTTTGGTCCTAATTCAACATAGTTTGTACAAAATTTAGCCAACGGAAACGTATGTAACTCATGGTCAGTAGGTCAAATGTTCGGAAATTGGAGTTGGAGTACCCGCATCCTATCTCAAGGTCTAGACTGAGAGACAATAAAAGATTTTGAACCTAAGACCTTTTCAAAGAAGCATACGTTAGAGATCTCAAGTCTTTACTAACGAAATCGTCTCTTAGAGATTGACTTATATGTCGCATGAACTTAACAAAAAAAGAAAAAAATTATGTTCGAACCCTTATTTTGGACTTTGTATTAATCGATATTTAAGCTAAATGAGTTAAGAGTTTTCCTTCGTACAACAAATGTAGGGTAGGGAGATTTGAACCTCCGACCTCAGAACACATAGAGTAGATGTTAATTACCGCTAAGTTATAGTCATTTTTTGACAATTAATTCAACAATGAACCAAAGTTATATATTAGTAGAAAAATTGTATTGTGTAACATACCAATAAGATGCTCTCTAAGAGAATCAAGAGATCTACAGTGTTTCTTGCAAATAGCACAAGTGGGTTCATGAACAGAGTGAAAAGAGGTCCTCATATGATCAACCAAGTGCTCTATCTTATTGAATTGCCTGAAGCAAGCTGCACACTTATGCCTGTTTCACAAAAACTTTTCTTGTCAAAAAAAAAGTTCAAGGATTTCATAAACAAATATCAAGAGAAAGAGATATCGATCGAAACCTCGAAGTCTCGAGCGAATGATCCATTTTCAAACAAACCCTTGAGGGTGGGCAAATTGTTTGAAGATGATTTTGAAGAGAGTTTGATGTGAGAAAATGAGTGTAAAGGAAGCTATTTTATAGTGAGAATTTTGGTTGAGGACAACCATAATTTAGGGTTCTTCAAAGCTCTTTTTGTTTGGTCAACAACAAAGTATATTCTAGTGATGTAACTTGGAATCTAGGAACAAAAAAAAGTTTGGGCCCTTCATTTGAAGAGGAACCAGAATATTTGTGAATAAGTTATAGCTCTTTACCAAGGTCAACCCATAAAATATATCCCTAGCTAGGAAGTGGGATGAAATAAAGATGAATTTTATCTCAAAAATCAATTGACAATAACAAAAGTGTTGATCGATCTTATTAATAATGTTAGGTCTCTTATACGAGATCTCAACATGTCTCTAATATGATGATGCCTAACTCTTTGAGTTTAGAATTCTCTTTTTTTGAAGGAGTGTCCACACCGGCATACTCAATTATAACTAAGTCGTATCATGATGTTACTCGAGCTTATTCTTTTTCACATTATTATGGTTAATGATCAGTTGAATATTTTACTTCAATTTTGAAGTGTGATGTTGTAATAAAGTTTATTATATATATACCCTTGTATTCGATTGAGTTGTGTTTTTTCTAAAGATGTGTAGCTTAGGTGTTCATTGGTTTTCGGTATCTTTATGCGTGAGAATATTGTGTACTAAATAATAAATTCATGTTCACAAAAAAAGGGTTTTTGATGTAAACATTTTATTAGATTAACACTGAAAAACATTTTTTTTCTTCCTAAAATTGGTCTCAAATTTCTCCACTGAATGGTGCCAAACATTACAAATTTTACAGAATTTATTTATATTTATTTTTAATATATATTTTTTTTATGAAAACTTATTTTTAATATTGACACTTGAAAAGTTAGTCCAAAAACAATTTTAAATGGGTTTTAATAAATTATAAAAAATTAGTTGAACAACAACATTTATTTTTGTTGGTATTGGAGATACTCACCTTGTGGCAATTGTGTCACATTGGAAAGGTGAGGATTCTCCAACTCATTTATAAGAGATATGGAATACTCCCCCCATAACCAATTGGTTTTGAGGTGGAACTCCATATTCTTTAATATGGTATGAGAGCAAAAATGAGGGTAGAGACCTCCAAATTCCGATCCAACCCAAAATGCTTTGAATTCTAAAGCGGGTGTGGACCCACCCATAAGCGGGTATTTGATCCCAAAGTTCGGATCCGACCCTAGCAAAAAGTAAGCCAAAGCGGGTATTTCGGTCCACAAATTTGGATCTAGTTCAAGATGGCATTTCATATATATATGGCCGCCATCTTGAGGGGGAATGTTGGAGATACTCACCTCGTGGCAATTGTCCCACATTGGAAAGGTGAGGATTCTACAACTCATTTATAAGAGATATGGAATACTCCCCTCATTACCAATTGATTTTGAGGTGGAACTTCATATTATCTAATAGTTGGTAACACTTACTTCATTAGATGGGTGTATGTGACACACACATACGTCAAAAAGTCAACAACATTTAAGGTGAAATGATTCAAAATTTATTAGTCATCGATGACGGGCTGCCGGTCATCGATGACTCGCGCGAGTCATCAATGACCCGAAACTATGTTTGGTCATCGATCATCTTCGATGACCGTCGGTAGTGAGCGTCATTGTTTAATATCCGTGACCGTCAGCCTGATGCCAGTTTCATAATTATAGAAAGATGATCATCGACATCGATCATCTTTTTAACGATTTCTACTAGTGATCTTATCAATAACAATATGACCTGACTTATGAGAGTAATCCAATATGATCAGACCTATGAATAATCCTCACCAAACTTTCAATATGATAATAATTTTTTGGGTTTACCATCTTAAATTGGATTTGAGCTGTTTTTATTAAAAAAAAAAGTCAAGTATATAATGGTAGCATTTTTCTCAATTATTGCAAAATGGTTAGAAGGGTGAAGGTGCATGGAGAAAAGCAAAGGCATTCAACCCATCGTTGACCAAAATGGCCAAAAAGAAAAGGACCAAATTGCAAGTTGGAAAGAATTTGAAAAGGGCCAATCTGATTGGGTTTTAGATAAGATTATTTTGTTCCCGGTTGGGAATGGTGATCACAAACATGGCTGTGAACTCACAAAGTTTCCTTTCTAAACTATAACCTATTCACTCTACAATTTATGTGGTTTATTAACGTTTTTTTAGATACGTATGAGAGAAAATGTATTAATCAAAGATGATGAAAAAAAAAATACAAAATACTAGATAGCATAGTTAGTAATTCAAAGCATTTCATCAATATTCAAATAAATAGCTTCAAATATTGCAAGCTGATTGATGTTGGAAAGGAATATTTAAGGAAAAATCAATTTATAGGCCTAATATGTCATGATATATTTTATGTTAAAAGGATAATTGGTATTTTACTTGACGGAGAAAAAACAAAGCGTGTGTGAGACACACATACTTTACTACCTATATATTGAATATGTGTCGGTGATATTATTCATTTAGTTGGTAACTTTTGTTACGGGTGAAATTCTTGATCAAAATTTAATGAAAATCACAAGCTCAATTATAAGAGGGGCTCAGCATAGTTTCTCTATTTTTCTTATCTTCGAATTATCATAGTTGGAATGCAACATAAATAAAAATATTTACCTAAATTGTGAATATTAATCTAAAAATGAAGATATTTCCTTTAATAATAGATTATTCTACTAAATATAATCTCCTATAAATATGACACTCACTCACTCACCAAGTAAGTTATATATTATGATTATTGCATTTTTTTCTAAAATAACTTATTATAATAAAATTTGGTATACTCCTAAATGGGTTAGTGACGCAAGGAATCAAAGTCACATTAAGTTCCAATTCATTGCTCTGTTGATAATACCATTATGGAAGAAATCATGAAAAATAGACATGATATCATTTAAACGTACGTCGAGGAAACGAATGAACTCGACCTCGATAGCGTGATCGGTGATACAACTATTGGCGCCATTCATTAATATGGCTTCTTCCAATCAAGGTTAATCCATGAAGATCAACATTGTCGGGGCTGTTCTTTGGAGCATTTGGAAGGAGCATAACACGAGAGTTTTTTAAGACAATTATATTGAAAGACCCTATTATGCTATTTGGGAAGATATTGTCATCTTATTTTCTTTTTGGAGTTTGAAATCTCGTTTGTTTAAAGACTAAGAAGAAGAAAAAAAATCCTAGCCCAAAATATGATTTAGGATACCACATGGAAAATAGCAACAACAATAATTTTTTTTTTTTTTTTTTTTTTTCAACAGAGCGAAAGATTCAAATCTCTAATTTTAAGAGTTATTCGGTCATATAAAAAGTCACTGAAATTTTGCTATTTTTGCCAATAATCTTCTCTCCTAACTTAATAAAACTAGAATATTTTTAAGCTTGAAATGGGAAACATAGATAAGTAGAAACCTATATTGTTGATATCTAGTGCAGTGAAAACCATAAATAATTAAAACCATAAATAAGCATTATAATTATAACATATTGTGGCTCAAGGGAGAACAAAAAGATTCTAGCAAATGGGAGGAAAGCTTAGGGATTTTGACTTTGAAAAAGGTTGAGTGTGGGTATATATCATTCGAATGGGAGATTCTTTTGGACTTGAAAATTTGTGGATGAGATCAAAAGGGATCTTTCTTTGAAGATACCACAGAAAGAAAAAGTGAAAAAGAAAGAGAGTTCATGATGTTGTTCCCTCTTTTACAAATTAGGAGACGGTCAAAAGTGTCATAAATAATTAAGAGATAATGTGCTTAATAAATAATTTCTTATAAAAAAAAATTTGTATAAAAATGTTTTATAATCAAACATGATATCATATAAAAATAGTCGAGGTATGAAAAAGCTTGCTCAAATATTTATAAATATAAATTAATGAAAATAATAATTCAATGACATCAATATATAGCTAATAATTAAGAAATCAACTTACAAAGTGGCTTGGAGGCTCCTTTTCTCCGACAAGCTAGGCTAAGGAATATTTTAACACAATTACTCACAAATAATATAAGAGTTAAATATCGATTTTCGAGTTCGAAGTCATGACTGTGGAATTGAAATGAATTAACATCAAACAAGATAATCAATTGTGTCACTCATTTTCACTAATTTATTTATCATCTTAATTAATATTATATTACATTAATGATGTTGTTATCTTAAAGGCTAAAGTTAAATATTTTAATATCGAGTAAAATTGATTTTTGAAATATAGGACAAAATAGAAACTTCACCAAAAATCTAGAAAGAAAAAGTAGAATTTAAGAAACAAATACAACCTACAAAAAAAATCAAGCTTTTTGGAGTATATACCCACATGACTTAATTAATTTGTATATATCATCGGTAGGCTCTAGAAATATTTGAATCTTTCTTAAGACCAATGAATTCTAGAAATTAGTTCCTTTAGATAAATAAGGATAAACTACGTAGAAATATCTGGATATTTAATTAGATTCAAGAAGAGCCTAGAAATTTAGAAACTTTTCTTTAACTCAACATGTTCAAGTTAATTACAAAGCTATAAAACTGAATACTTCTTAACTATTATGGAGTAGTACAAGTGGTCAACGATAGTTTTGAAATATTTAAGGTGATGAGTTTAATTTAATATTGACTAATTATCTAGGAATTAATTTCAGCTATAAATTTTTTTGACATTCAAATGTTATAAGATCAGACGATATGTCAGATATTAAAAAAAAAATGTTCAACTTGATACCTCGAATGGATTATGGGCTAGAAAGAAACCTAGAAAACTCAAGTATTGAAACTTCCCATAAGGCAATAGTACAAGTACATAACATAGTAAGAGGTTTGAAACATTTTGGAAGAAAATAAATTTTAGAGAGACTTTGATATGAGGCTCAAAGTTTTGTTATATAAAGTAAACTTGCTATTATAAGTTACTTTTCGATACGTGATGTCACTCAAATACTACTCTTTTGGCAATAAACGATTTTCGATATGTGATGTCACTCAAATACTACTCTTTCGGCAATAAACGAGTGGCGAGTGGTTAATAGATGACAAGAACTCCAAAATAAAAAAAAAAAAAGGAAAATGAAAGGAAAACCAATTAATACATGATATTTTCAAAAGGGGTGGCTACACTTTCATGTTCTAATGACAAGTTCAAAGAACCAACAAGTAATTCATCAAACTAACTTTCATTTTCATTCATTACTAGGAGCTTGACAAGCTTTGTCAATTGACAATGGTGGGTCTGAAAATGAGCCATTCAAAATATGGTTAGCAATCCACAAATTTGCAGCCTCAGAGTAGTGAATGCCATCCCAACTAATATGCTTTGATGGATATTTGCAAGGATTTCCATAAACAGTTCCATTCACAACTTCCCTTTTCCCACAGTCAATGTGATAGCCATAGAAACTCCCACAGCAAAACTTCACTGGATTATTAACAAAACCTGCCACCAATTCCAAACACTAAAGTTAGTCACCTTCTGCTTTGTGATCGACATTTCGAATCAATAACGAGAAAAGGAACCGACCGAGGGTTTTTGCGTTGCTAATGAGGAGATATTTGGCGGAGTACATGTCTACGAGCGTAATTCTAGCTAGAGGAAGCTTTTGCCCCAACTTTATCAGCAGATTCTTTAGCTGCCGATTATATTCTTGAGCGACTTTGTTTTGACTCTTCACGCACCCGTTGCTATCTCGATCATGTGGACTTCTGTTGTACAATATAGAGTAAGGCAGACATCCAATTGGGCCTGTGCTATGCACCCAGAAATATCTTGCCCCTTCATTATATAGTTGCTGAAACATACACCAAAATGAGCATCAGAGATTTGATTTAAGTTTTTGCAAGTGTTTTGATGTGCATTGTTGAATGAGTGATTTAGATTGCTTACTTGCACAGCTTCAGAGAATGTGTTTAGTATATCTGGAATGGAGGCTCTAACTTGTTCTTCTGATGTGTGTTGGTAACCATAGGCAAGATCGTTCTGTCCAATATCGAACGTATATAGCGCTTTCGAAAACTCCCTAGGCCTCGCAATACTTCTTTTGATTGATAGAGATGTTTTATCTGTCATCAAGTAGCTAACATTAAGTCATTAATACAATATGAGAAAATCCATACATCAAACATCAAAAGCGTCTCGGTTCTGTCCTGGGATGTGGTACGTAAAGAGTAATGAATCACAAACTAACTGTTGGAGCGGAGTCGATTGTATAGATCGGTGGTGCGGGATTTGAACCGGATGAACTGTGATACTTGAATGCCGAGATGAAAAGGGCTGTAGCCGCCGGGACGAATCGACGAACCTCCTGTTGCAAAATTTGCTCCATGCCTAAAGCTTGTACTTAATGAGTCCAGATATGCACTCAGGTAAGGTAATTTGAGCTTCTCAGCTGCAGAAGAATCATACTCTGTTAGTTGATAGAGCTGAAGATGACAAACTCACAGCACAAATATGGTTCAAAATGTAGAAAATCCTGATAGTTGCTTCAGAGTAAATCAAAAGACGGCTAATCTTTGTTGTAAACGTAAGAACTCAAAATTCGAATCAATCCCACTAGCTTTTCACTATCAAGATTGGAGAGACAAAGCACTCTAAAAAAAATCTCTACAAATACTTTTCTTTATTTCTCAACTTCTCAACTTTCTCGTTATTTTTTTGCTAGATTCTATGGCCATAAATTTGTAACCATTTTGGCATTCAATTACAAGATACCATTCTGCTATTAACTCCTATATTTAAGACCCACTAACTCCTAAATAAAAAAGTTCCACTAACAACAATTAAAACACATTAAAACATAGCATTAAAGTTTATTCAACAATATATGCAACATTCTATTAGCTAGAATGAGCTTATATCTCAAAATTAATTGGTTTTGAGAAAAGTAGCTCACATATCTTACAAAAGTTAGAAAATCTCTGATATGAACCGAGCTCTATTGATATCGAAACATAAAAGGAAGTACGTGATAAACTACTTGGACCCTCCTTAACTCTTGAGATCACTAAACCCTAACAATCCGTCAAGTCCAAGATGATCATTCACAACCCCCTTCTTATTTATAACCATATTATCTAACTAACTCCTCAACTAATTGCCTAAATACCTCGATATCATCGTTAATTCTCATCGATTCTCACTTTTCTAATGTGGGATCCTCAACATATTTCAAAGCCATGATAGAAATTTGTGCAAAATATTAAAAAAATAAAAGAGAGATATGAGAAATTTTGGGGAGTTACCAATAAAGTCGAGAATGAGGCGGCCATCACAAGCCCTTCCAGCAGGATGTTGAAAGAAGGTTTGGCCATTGGGGGGTTCAATCGCTTTAATTGCAGCCGATATCCCTCCGGTGTCTGAATTCGAGTCGCCGAAGTTGTACACCGCCGGAAACCCACAACCTCCGGTAGCGGCGGCGCAAGTGTACGCCACCGTCTGACCCAGAATCAGAAACACCAACAGATTCATAGCGGCATTTGGGTGATGGGAACTCAAATTCAGAGCACGGGAATTTGTAACAAATCTTTGTATTTTTTTCAACATAACACTTTCTTTGTTCTTATCTCTCTTCAATAATTGTACTATATCTTGTACAATATCTTAGTTGATATAATTAAATTTATCATAATTCATAAGTTTAGGTTTTTGGATTAATTGATGGTTTAACACAATTCAACATGTATCAGAGCAAGAGATCATGAGTTCGAAATTTACCATAATCCATAAGCTTAGACTTTTAGTGTTAATTTATTTCAATTCTACATTCACAAACTCAAAAAATAATTGTAATCTATGAAATAATCTTAAATGTCATAAAGTAACAAAGCAAGAGAATACAATTTAGCTTTCCATACGAGGAAAAACCATACGAATTACTATTTCAAAATGTTTATTGATGATATCTATAGTTGGAGTGCTAGTAATTTAGTTCGGACATTCAAAATATATTTATTTATTTATATTATTGTGAAGTATTAAATTATATTTACTCGTGTTTTGAGAGAACAAAATACTTTAGTTGTACCTATAGCCAAATAAATGTATTAGGTTATGTTATGAAAATAACAATCAACACTTGAATTGAAGATAAAGAAAATGCGAGAGATGAAAGAAATCAAGACACATAACTATAATGAACATCATAATCGACTAGAGTTTAATTTAAGCTCACATATGCGGTCTCATTAAACCATATTATATATATGCGATCGCACTTCGATACCCTCTTGACTATTGAGATGGTTTTTTTAGTATATAGAACAAAACTGAATTTTTGAAATCCGAAACCTCCAACCTTTTACTTAAAATTACATTGCCTGGTCTCACTTTGCCTAAGACAAACAGTATTGAACCTTCAAAAAATATATTATACAAGTATATTGTGAGGGGCTTATAGGTTTTTGAAAGAGATTTTTGTTACATAAAATAGACTCAGCCATTGCAAGAATAAAAAGATTCACAACTAAAATTGAAATTTGCATATAAAGAAATGAGTGAAGTTGAAAAGCAAACAAAAGCAAAATGAGTGGAGAATAGATTATGACCATGTATGATATTTTCAAAAGGTGTGGCTATTATCATCATGATCAAATGACAAGGTAGTCAAAAAGCTTATTTGATCAAATTGCTGACTAAATTTGAAGTAATTAAACACCAAGTTATACATCAAATTCAACCTAACTGTCATTTTCATGCATTATTAGGAGCTTGACAAGCTTTGTCAATTGACAATGGTGGGTCTGAAAATGAGCCATTCAAAATGTGGTTAGCAATCCACAAATTTGCAGCCTCAGAGTAGTGAATGCCATCCCAACTAACATGCCTTGATGGATCCTTGCAAGGATTATTCTCATAAACTGTTCCATTTAAAACTTCCTTCTTTCCACAGTTGATGTGAAATCCATGGTAACTCCCACAGCATAAGTTCACTGGATCAACGAAACCTGCAAAGTTGCGATACTAAAGTTAATTCCCGATCGGTATCTCAGATCGACATCGAGAAAAAAGAAACAACCTTGAGTTTTCGCATTGCTGATGAGGAGGTATTTGGCTGAATACATGTCTACATGTGTAATTCTAGCTAGAGGAAGCTTTTTTCCCAGCTTTAGCAGAAGGCTCTTAAGCTGCCGATTGAGCTCTTGAGCGACCTCGTTCGCACTCTTCACGCACCCGGCGCTGTCTACATTACCCGGCCTGTTGTTTTCTAAAACAGCGAAAGGCAGACATCCAATTGGACCTGTGTTATGCACCCAGAAATATCTTGCCCCTTCCTTGTATAGTTGCTGAAACATACACCAAATGGAACATCAGAGATTACAATTAAGTTTTTGGGTTGTTAAAAAAAAATGTTTTTGGGTGAATTATAAATTTGGTCTTTTAGTCCCTATGGTTTAAAAAACTAGACTTTAGTCCTATGGTTACAATTTTTTTTTTTTTTTTGATATCTGTGACTGTCCGGGCCAACTCGCGCGCACCTCGATTAATGTCACGGGGCATACCGCCTGACCCTAAAATTTAGTCTAATAAAACCTAAAAATAGTCTATATCGCTGACGAATTAAATACGTGCAAGTTAATTATTCATGCGTAAATGATATTTTTTTTTTGTCCGATCAGTCACTTAACTCACACTATCATCATCAACGTCTGAATAGCTAACTTCCACGTATTTAATTTGCAACGCAAGGAATATTTTTTTTAAATTTGACCAAACCATAGGAAACTAAATTTTAATTTTTAAAATCATAGGGACACAACTATAATTTTCTTCTCAAGGACTAAATTTTAACTTTCTTCAAATCATAGGGACTAAACTTATAATTTACCCTAAGTTTTCCTAAGTGTTTTTATGTGCACTGTTGAGTGAGTGATTTAGATTGCTTACTTGCACAGCTTCAGAGAATGTGTCAAGTATATCTGGAATGGAAGCTTTAGTTTGTTCTTCTGATGTGTGTTGGAAACCGTAGGAGAGATCGTTTTGTGCGATATCGAACGTGTATAGCGCCTTCGAAAACTCCTGGGGCCTCGCGATACTTCTCATTGGTAGAGATGTCCTGTCTGTCAACAAGTAGCCAACATTACTGTTAGTGACATAAATATGAGAAGATTCATACAACAAAGAGATGAAGTGTTGTAATGTAGAAAGACTAATGAACAAGAAACCGACTGTTGTAGCGGAGTCGATTGTATAGATAGGCGGTGCGGGATTTGAATTGGATGAACTGTGACACTTGAAGGGCAAGATGGAAGGGGCTGTAACCACCCGGACGAATCGACGAACCTCCTGTTGCAAAATTAGCTCCATGTCTAAAGCTTGTTCCTACTGAGTCCAGATATGCACTCAGGTAAGGAATTTTCAGCTTCTCAGCTGCAGAAAAATCACACATTAGTTTGTAGAACTGAAAATGACAAACTCACAGCCCAAAAAAGTTGCCATATTTAGAAAATCCAGATTGTTGCTTCAAAATTCACTCTAAAAACTGCTAAATTCTTTTAGCTATTCTAATTCTAAGCTGTTTTCATAATCCAAATCCTACCCCTGTTTGAGTTAATTGACATAAACACAAACAAAAGAAACTCCCTTGTCTCTATATCTTCAAAACAGAATGACATTGATATTGCAATTTGTATCTAAACTCAGCATCATTTTGCTTCTAAATTATACTAAAAAAGAACAAAACATGTGTTGAGCTAGTGGTCAATAAGGTCGGGAAGAAGTACGAGTTTACTTGACATCCAAATATTATAAGGTTGAGAATATTCAAGATCCGAGTAAGTTAACCCCAACGCTCATGTTATCAATATAAAACTATGTTCACACTCCAATATAATTTATTCCAAGATTTTCTTTTTTTTGAGATTACAACATTTAGGGATACGGGGATTCGAACCCATGATCTCTTGGTCATTGGATATACATTATTGCCGCTGAGCAGCGGCTCATATTGGCAATTTATACCGAGATTAAACCATCATTAATCCTAAAAGCTCAAAACTAAGTCCATTTCCTAAACATTTGCTATTTATTTTTAAAAATGAAGCTTATTGTTGGGAATGCAAACAAAGTGTTGCAGAATCCCACATCCGTTAAATAAGGAGTAGATCATGGGTTTATAACGGAAGACAAACATCTCTATTGGTGTGAGGCCTTTTGGGTGAAACCAAAAGCAAAGCCATGAGGGTGTATGCCCAAAGTGAACAATATCACACCAATGTGGAGATCCGGGTAGGTTCGTCGTCCCTTAACACTTATAAACACCACTTCCACCTCCAAATTGTCTCATAATTTGGAAAGGAATTCAAATTGTTACTCGAGAAAAACGAAAACCCATTGCAAGAAACTATGAAAAAACAGCATTATCAAAATCTAAAACAGAGTAAGACAGAGAGTAATTTAAGCATATAATCTTCAAGAAACAGAGAGAATATGAGAAAAGTTACCAATAAAGTCTAAAACAAGGCGGCCATCACAAGCTCTCCCAGAAGCATGTCCAAAGAAGGTAACGCCATTAGGCGGTTGAATGACATTGAACGCAGCCGAAATTCCTCCGGTGTCGGAGTTCGAATCGCCGAAGTTGTAAACAGCCGGAAACCCACATCTCCCCGCACCACCACCACCACCGGCGCCGGCGCCGTCCGTCCGTCCGGCTAAACCCAGAAGCAAAACCACCAACACACGGCGGAGCATAAATGGGTCGACCATGATTAACAAAGAAAGAAATCGTTTTAGTCTCGGATTTTGAATGGGTTTTTAGCTATTTTGTGATAATGGGAAGTGAAAGGCGAAATGGGGGAGAAAAGTACGACATGTCGGTGGGGCCATAAGCGTGGAGAAAGGAGCGGAAGAAATTTGAAAATGGAGTGTCGTCGAGTCGTTCAATGCATGGTTGTTTGTATTTTTCTGAAACAGGTTCATCTTTTTGCACATGACATGGATTTGTTTCATTGCCAAGAAATTTTCTATTCAACAAAACACCCGTCCGTGACCACTTCATAACAAAACAATTTCATTTATCTCTCTCTCTCTCTATAGCTGTAACAATCGTAGCTAAATTACCGAAAGGGTCAGTGCTACAATGGTTTTGTTGTTTGGTTCCCGTTCCACCAGCGTCACAGCCTCGAATCTTGGAAGAGTCTGTTGTAATCTCCTCCCCAATTTGTACTAAAAAAAAAAAACAATTGTAGTTAAAGGGTTGGTTTAGTGACCTAATAGTTTCGATAGAAATTGTATTTAATATCATGGTCATAGGTTATATTTTTATTTTTAATTTCTTTTAATACAAGTTGGGAGTGAGGATTATAAATATCGATTATAGGAATTGTTTTCGTGAGGTGGTGTTGAACTGGTTTACAACCAAACAATGAAATCATTGTGTCATTAACGTTGGGTTACATTTTTATTAATTCTTATTTGTTTCGTAGCTATTCGTACTAATTTTGACATCACCAAAAATAGTCTTTTTAATTTTGACAAGTTTTTAAAATTATTTTATAGATATCAAAATATTCCAAATTTTGTTATTGTTTCACTTTGTTATTGCCAATTAATTTCACACTTTATTAAAGCCATTTGTGAGAAGTGAGTGGAATGTCCTCCATAGTTTTTGCTACATTCGAATAAGTTTTTGTTAAATTTGTTTTGTTTTTGTAAATTTTTTATATTCATATCATTAAATTTTCTTTTTATTTTTGTTTATAATATTTTGGAAAGGGGTTTCAATATATATATATATTGGAAAGTTGAAAGTTTCTTGGGCACATTTGTGAAGTTTCGCTTTCCCTAACTGTCTGCTTCATCTTCAATTCCTTCCTCTTCCGGTTACGCTTTGATTCTCTCTCACAATTACTCCGACGCCGACGCCGACGCCGACTAGCAATGGGAAATTGGATGAACAAGGAGCCCCCGCCGCCCATGGTCCTCGTTCCGCCGCTCTTCGATTACCCGCCGCTCGCTGCCCGTACCAGGTACCTCTTTATTTGATCGCCACCCTCACGTTTCTGCTCGCTTTACATTTACGGCATGTTCGGGGGAAGGGGAATGAGAATAGGGGGGGGAGGTAGAAACAAAAATGCTGTTAGCTAAAGATTTAGTGACATGTTAACGCAATGCAGGATGTTGGAGTCATCATACAACCTGTTATTCGGGAAGCTTGCTTTAAAATGCCTTTTCGATGATTATTTCGATGAGGCTCGGCATTTTACCACTATGATCTTGCTAAAGCCCATTGATGACCCCCACGTCGATTTGGTCGCAACTGTATCCCTTCAAATCTATATATGTTTCTTCACTAATTTGAAGTCCTTATATTGTTAGAGTGGATTGGAATATTGGGTGCGAAAGGATTGTGGTTTATGCTTAACCTGTTTAGGTATCAGGTCCTTTTGATCATAAGCCTGATGAGAATATCATAGGGAATGCGTTGTTTCGATGGCAACGGTAATCTTTTATGCTGCTTATATTTATAACGCTTGCCGCGTCTTAGACACTTTATAATTCCTTCTTGAGAACAATGTCTTTTGTTGGGCAGTGACATTGATGATCCCCATACATTTATGGACCTCTATGTATCAAACTCTGATCCGTAAGCGATACTCTTTCTAGTTATGTTTTTTTACTTGGTTATAGTACATTGATGTATCCCTGCTCATTGGCTATGGTGATTTGTATATGCTGCCTTATGGCTTCAGGGTTTTACAAATGAGGTCATGTGCATACTATCCTAAATATGGCGTTGGAGCTTTTGCCATTTTCCCGCTCCTTCGGAAGAGAAGGTTTGCAACAATATAACATGCACATATTGACGTCGTACAATTTTTTGTTGACAAAATATGTATCCTAGAATATTTGGTGGACATATGTTGACATGGTTCACTACCTGCAGATTATGTCCTGAGGACTTTGGTCTTATGGGACTCAGATATGGCTCAACGAATCTGTCAGCTGGAGTCACACTTATGCCATTTTCCTGTAATTCACGAGTTACCTTCTGAAAAACATGTTGGTCAGGGCAGGGTGTATAGCTTGATAGTATATGTGTTAGTTATCTCTCATATTTGAACCATAACATATGCAGTTATCTTATATTTCATATTGAGGCTTCCATTATGTGATATCAAATGTGCAACAGTATCATGGTTACATGTGCCCAGAGCTTGTTAGTTTCAAATTAAATTATTTATTTGGATACCAAGGATAAGAACATTTAATGCTCATAGTCATAGGTGTAAATATGTGAGCTAGATTTATTGTTTTACCGCCCTCAAGAAGATAAGGTTTTACGTTGTAATTAGAAGTTTAATTGGTTCTTGGGGTCCTGAATATGTTTTATTAGTTATTTCTAGCTTGAAGAGATAAATATATTAGCACTCAGTTTGTTTAAATATATATATATTAGTACTCAGTATTCTTGTAGAAAAATAAATGTTATCCCCCTACATCTAAAAATCTTTGAGCACTTTTAAGTTTTAATATTTCTTTCTTGATGCACTGTTGTGCTTATATGTATTGAGATACTTAATGATTATAATTTCATGGACTTCATTGTTTTTAACCTTCCAAAATTCTAGTAATGAGTCAGAGACCTTTGTGTTGTCATCACCCTGCTTTGCAGCAAAAGAAGAACTACCAAAAAGCGCATGGCTGGTCAGCAAGATGGGGAGGCTAACTACTGGAGTGCAGTATGAGCCACATTGTAAGTATTACTTAGCAATAGCCCATTTACAAACGTTAGTTTCCATTCACTACATTTGAGATATTTTACTCCGAGTGATTTTAATCATAGATACAAAGACCTAGGGTCCTAGAATGAGTACAACAAAACAAAAGGAACTCAATATTGTTCACTTCCTAACTTAATCCTTAGATTTATCTTCAAAGGTTCAAAAGTTTCTTTTGAATCCACTTACCTGAATAATATGCCTTTGCCACACAAGACTCTCATATTTTAAGCTTTATTTATGTTTCGAGAGAAACATTATGAGATAGTTGTTTCACATGAATAGTATAGTTGTAAGAGCACTGAACGAAGAGACTTCATGGCTAGTAGTACCTAGATAATACACCAAGTCATAATCCTCTAGAAGATTGGGATCTCGATCTCAAATTTGAGCTCTCCATCTTGTGTGTTTCGCTGGGATTTGACTTAACAAAAATGTTGTTCCTCATCAAATTCTACTTATTTTTCCTGATGTCTGCATTGTCTCTCAGTAGCACCTATGGTTTTTTTTTTTTTTTTTTTTATATGTACTTTCCTATGTTCTTGCTGCTCCTGTATTGGGCCCTTGTTTCTTGAAGTCCATGTTTGTTCCTATTCTTTTTCTCCTTGCTTTTCCATTGTATTGTTCTCACTTCGACAGGTCCATTGTATCTAAAAGTTCTGTTTCCTATAAAAAAACAGTCTAATCAATGAAATTCTGATAGCCCTTGCCTAAACAATTTATTTATGATCAAATAACAAGTGCCAAGGGAAGATTAGAGAGCTTCCCACCTCTCCCAATTCTCACAGAGACTTGTAAAACTGAGTAATAGCCAAAAAGTACCCTACCCCTCAAGGCACCTCGTTAGTATTTATAGGCACCGATTTATGTATTCCCTAGCATCTAAATCGCCAAGGACAATAAAAAAAATAAAAATAAAAATCTTCAAGAATAATCAATTAACTCTTATTTTGTTCGAATGAATTTTTTTGTCATTAATGTTTGTCAAAAAGCCTATTAATAGTTGAACTTGTTCTTGTTAAAAAAAAGTTGATCTTTTGTTTTTGTTTGTTTTAGATGGGAATAAAGATGGTGGGTCATTCAGAGATTTAATGAACTGGAGATGTGCAATTGGCTATGATGTGGGTACGGGGAGCCCTTTGAGCCCATCTTTCAATTTTGGTCTTGAACTTGCAAGAAAATCACAGGTTTGTTTATGCATAAATTAAAGAGAGCAATTTGGGTGCACCCCGGGTAGCACCCCCACCGTGATACCACCCATGTGGCACATTTGGTGCCACACATCTCATCTCTCTTTTTTTACTTTATATTTATTATAAAAAAAAATTAAAAGAAAAAAGAAGATGTGTGGCTCTAAATGAAAGTTATCACGATGGGGGTGCTACCCGGGGTGCACCCAAATTGCTCTCTAAATTAAATTAATGATTGCATTTTCTCAAAAAAAAAAAAAAAAAAATTAATGATTGCATTGTACTGCTATCCTTTTGATTATCGACGTTGGCTATTTGATACAAAATGTCATGGGTTCAAATCCTGTCATCCATAACTATTACTTATGAACAGTAACGATTTATGAGATCTACCAAATTCATGGGCAGATTCTGGGTATGGTTATTAGGACTAGGAGGATGTAATTTTCATGTGAGAGCTTCAGATCTGGTAATGAATTTTGAATTGGCGTGTGCGTGTGCTCGTTTTCTTCACGGAGAAACTCGAAATCACTCGTTTCAGCTGTCAGTGTAGTTTATTTTATTGGAGGGTCCCGTTCTTAACTGCTGTGAGCAGAATTTAGTGCAGTTACTTCTGGGTCACAAGTTTAAAAGAAAGGTAGCAGTTATCTGGGAAATTTTATTTGGATGAATTAGTAGATCTTTTGTGGGAAAAAGAAAGCATTGGTAAGAGATGTGGATCCTAGCTTAATGTACGGATTTTGGCCGTGGACTCTTGCCAAATTAACTATTGTAGTTATGTCAAATATAATTATTTCTTCAAAAAAATAATTTTTGAGCTGTATGGGTTTGGGAGAGAACGGTTTCTATCCCTTTTGTGTATTTTTCATATATATTCGAAGAAAGTTCATTGTTTCTTGTCCAAGGAAAAATGCATTGCAATTTCTGGAAAATTCACAGCCGTTTATAAAACTCTATATTTTCCAAAGATTCATTATTAACTTTATCATTCAATTCATTAATGCAGCTATTGATAAGTTGCATACTGATTTTGTTTTGCAGTTCATTGCCTCATTCTATCAACATGTGGTGGTTCAACGGAGGGTATAACTCTTTTCTCCCATGCATGCATAAACTTTCCCTTTGTTATTGTAAATATAGTCATCGTGCAGATGCAGTATTAGCAGTTGCTTCTAAGTAATCATGCAACTCTGTCAAAATTTATTACGAAAAGTAAATTGAAGCTTCGTATACTGGAACTATAGAATTTCGGAATTGAATGCCAGCTTTCTAGATGCTCACATGTTACATCACTAATTTGGAGAGATCGTCATACATTTTCTTTTGAACTCTACATTTGGTTGACGACCGTGATCACTTTTAATGCCTTTTTTTTGTGTGTGGGGTGCGGATTCGAACTTTTGATCTCTTGATCAAGGATATAAAGTCTTAACTAGTAGTTAGGCTATACCATACTCCACTTTTAGTTCTTTTAACTTCAATAGGGTGGGCCAGTAAATTCTGTCTTTCCCTTCGTTTATTTCTGGCTTGTTCATGCATCCTTTTTCTACTTGTATCCAAGAATTTACAATATTTCAGCTGCTTTAATCAATTAGGTGAAGAACCCTCTGGAAGAAAATGAAGTTGTTGGAATCACAAATTATATTGACTTTGGTTTTGAGTTGCAGACTAGGTATAAACTTTTTAGCAATAAGTTAGAACACTACCAAATGGTTGTTTCTAACGTTCTTATAATCCTAATCTTGGTTTAGAGTTGATGATGTCAACCCAGAAAATAATATTCCCGATTCCACTTTTCAAGTAGCTGCATCATGGCAAGCCAATAAAAATTTCTTACTGAAGGTATAAAAAGTTTCTTTTATATATATATAGATAGATAGATAGATAGATATATACACATTATGATCAAAACCTAGTCCTCTAACTATATTTTCCCTCAACAGGGGAAGGCGGGCCCTCTTAGCTCTTCACTTGTTATGGCATTCAAGTCATGGTGGAAACCTTCATTTACTTTCAACATCTCAGGTATCTTTAGGACAGATTTTTTCTGACTGTATGGTCCTTGGGTTTGTGTGGTATCCTAGTAAGAGTGTCTCATGTGCTACTGAATTATACTCTGATAAAGGCCAGGCTACAATTTTGTAAAATAACTATATGCTACCATAATGTTTTGCCAACATTCTTGTACACTCTAATAGACCGAGAAGCTTCGATTGGTGCTTCAAGAGAGCTTCGATGGGGATCCTTCTTTCGCACTTTTCTTTTTCTTTTTCAAGGATCTGAAGGTCGGGATGGATAACCCTGCTCTTGGCTCCCCTCTTATGTGGTATCCTGAAAGACCAAAGGGGCTGAAAAAAACAAATTGAGGAGTGACACTTGAGGCGAAGGTGGTGTGATCTTCACGAAAACATTCTCTTGGAAAGAGAAATATTTTAGCTTCTTGACTTGATCTTTATATGATATACATATTTATAACCACAGTTTCATATTAACTCTTTCTGAAAGGTCATGACCTGTTATGGATGATTTGGTTGGTTAGTACTAAACATGATGCATGTCAATAATCGTTAAGCTTTATTCACTTGGACTACATCTTTTTCTTGAGCCTTTATGCGTTATAATGCATCATAAATTCATAATTCTACAGTAACATAGAAGTACTAAATGATTACTCGGACTGTTACCACAGTTACCAGGGATCGTACAATTGGAAAAACTGCATATGGATTTGGCGTCCGTGTTGAAAATCTCAGAGAAGCCAGGTATGAAAGCCTTATTTATTTTTTATCATCTATTCCTTTACATATATAATAATAATAATCATAATTTTTTCCCTATTATGATCCACCTGATTGTAAATGTCAGTCTTAAAACTAGTATAAAAAATATGAGGGTTCATTATTAAAACTTATTATGATCCACTATTATGAGGGTTCGAATCTTCCCACCCTCTATTGTTCTTGAATTAAAAAGATATATATGTGAAATTTTGGTTTGGCTCAGCTACTTGTTCACTGAGTTTTGAATCTTTCAAACAAACGAAGTATATTGTTTATGCTCCTCTACTAACTATAGTTTCACTTCACTGTTTTTCAGTTATCAAAGAGCTGATCCGAACTTCGTGATGCTTACACCGAGCAAGGAGCACCTGGCTGAAGGCATTGTTTGGAAAAGTGGGAAGAGACCGATGCTGCAGTCGAATATAAATGCTGGAAACTTCGATGGCATACCGAACGAATTAAGACCCTTGAACAAAATTTTGTGATCCTTGTTTCCTACCAATTTTTCAGCTGACACAAAAGCAAACATTGCTGCTGCTTATCCTGAAGAACAGAAGATGATGCCATTGTAATTTTGTATTAGAGTTCACTCTGCTAGTTTAGTGACTTAAAGAATTGTTATTCCCTTCTCTCTACTGGCATCTCCAATTGACTAGGAAGATCTAGAAATCCTAAAGTGGGTAGATATTGTCATAGGAATTCAAATAACACATTTTCCAATTACTTATTTTGTTTCTCAATTACTTTCATTTTACATTTTGCTAAGTTCATAAAGCTCTTTCTATCTAGACAGCAAAGTTCAAGTATGCTTGTTCTAGAGGCTTACAATTTTAAGAAATGCACTCTGTTTGATTCTAAAATGTCTTCATTTAGCTAGCTACCATGATTTAGCCGTAATGTTCGAGTTAATGAAGGGTACACAAATGAATTGAAATCACCTTCGAATTTGAGAGATCACGAGATTATGAAAATCATGGTTAGTTATTTTATATATTAATGAGATGCATTTCTTTTTTTCCGTGATTCAATTAGAAGAATTCCAAAGAAGCGTGCTTGCCTTGGAACAGTTTTATATTAAATGATATTTAAGGGAAATGAAAACGCATTAAAGGGATTGGTGTTGATTGAGGGAAATGAAAACGTAAACGTAATGAAGAGATTCGTTAATCTTTATTTAAATCATTATTATTTTAAAATAATTATTCTTTGTTATTATTTTAAAATAATTATTCTTTTAACAAATAAATTGGTGGGAACTCAAATCTACCCATTGAGTTAAGTTTTCATATTAATATAAATTTCAACTAAGAATAGAATAAACATCATTTTAATTCAATATTTGAGAGACAGATTTTATCATGTCTGATATATATACTTGAACAAACTTTCATACCACACGTCTTGCTGCAAGGTTATTTTGAGAGGGTGTAAATAAATTATTCGTGGAAAATCTATTCAACCCGAGTCAAAATTTATAATAAATTAATATATACACATAATAATGATTTTTTAATAGTCAATCATATACATATTTTATGATTTAAAAAATGACTTTATAATTTATATTCACCCTATAAAAAAACCTGAGAAATACTTTTTTTTTAGTATAAATTGAGGGAAAGAAGATTACAAATATCGATTCTAAACCTGTAACCGTAGAGTAGAAATAGATTAACACCAAATCAGATATCAATCGTACGACTCATTCCATAGAAATGTCTTTCTGTCCACCGTTAAGTTATTTAAAATAAAAAATTAAGAAAATAATAAATTGCAGGTACTATAGTGAATATAGAAAATATAGACACCAAATTTAATAAACTCAAAATATTATCATCATTCCATAGAAATGTCTTTCTGTCCACCGTTAAGTTATTTAAAATAAAAAATTAAGAAAATAATAAATTGCAGGT
>JBBMEF010000028.1:2049762-2064845 GCA_037832685.1 Sicyos baderoa
TGGGAGATGGGAGATGAGAGGTTTGAAGTTGTAACCTCATGGTTACTAGGTTATACAAGATGCCTCTAGAGCTATACTCTTGTTGGCAACAAGATGCGGGGAATTAGCAAAACAATATTACTACTACCGAGGTTGCAGTGACATTCTATCAGAATTACTAACAAGGTTGGAATGTAGTTGAAGTTTCCACTTTCCAGGTGGGATGGATGCTGTTGGAAGGCGGTATGTGTATCAAATTCGGTAAGGGTAGTGCATGTAAAAAAATAGGGAATCTTCCTAAGCGAGAAAACATGCAAGGAAGGTTGGAACGTGGGTGGGTATCCAAGAGATATGGAAATAATTGGAGTTTGGTGTAGCAAATTTAACAGGGATGGTAGTAAATGATGAACTTAGGGAAGTTGGGGAATCTTCATGGTCTACTGACAAGCTTCCAAATCCATCACCTTGAATTTGGGGGGAAACGGTGCCGATCAATTATTAACGCTTAATGCACATCTTCAGGACAAGGGATGTTTGGGGGCTGAGTAATGGCAGGATTGTCATTAAGTTTAGACTAAACATGATCAAGGAGTTTCTTAGCCTGAAAATGATTATATAAATAGGGGTTGATATTATGAAAGTTATAGTTTTTTGAAGAGGAAACAATTTCATTGAATTTATGAAATTTGGAAAAAGATTCCATTGCTCCATGGGCTTACAAAAACAATTTCCAATGGGTAATAAAGTACGGAAGGTTATAGCATGAAAAAGTGGGCTTATCTTTGCACCAAAAATACAATGATGGAAGAGTCAATTCCATGAGATGTTCTTGCTAATGTATTTGAATATTCTATTATTGTTATGAAAGAACCATCATGGAGTGGCTCAATTGGTCAAAGAGGGCCTTGGAGTGCATAAGGTGATGAGTTTAATCCATGGTGGTCACCTACTTAGGAATTAATTTTCTACGGGTTTCCTTAGTATCCAAATATCGTAGGGTCAGGCGGTATGTCCCGTGACATTAGTCGAGGTGCGTGAAAGCTGGCCTGGACAGTCACGGATAAAAAAAGATATATTGTTATGAAAGTTTTAGTTTGGGATTGAGCTTGCTCAAGAGGGAGGTTGTCCTAGTTCCTTCATCCTTGGATTACATGAGCTTATTTTACTCTATTTTTTTGTTCTGTACTATTTCTATTGTAATTTTACAGATCCTATCCATACATAATATTCTTAGTTAGTGTGGCTACTTTACTGTCATGGACTCATGTATACCTTGTATGAACTCTGGGCTTAGCTGGCTGTTTTATAAGTGTGAAAATACAGGCTTTATTGCTTATTCTTGAAAGCTGTTAGGATGGAAGAATTTAATTAACTTTTACAGTCATATTCGTGCACTTCTGCATTTTCTACATATATGATGTATACTTTATATCCTATTTATGGTGTATACTTCATAAAATTCACAGATGTCATGATTATTACTAAAATAAACAGGGAAGACAAGTTTCCAGTCAAATAATTTTCAATCTTGGTAAACCCGATTAGGAAACTGGAATTTTGTGCAGATATTTTGACCTTGAGAAGTGTTTGTGTTTCAGAGAGTTCATGAAGTGAATTAAGTTTTTGTCCTTTAATTGGTGTCAGTTCATTTTGAATTGTGAAAATCTTTTTTTATTTTTTATTTTATTTTTTTTTTTTTTTGTTGGCAGCTTTGTTGAATTTTCTGCTTTTCTTGAGTTTGTTACCAAACTTGTTCCTTTTTCCCTCTAATACGTATGGTTGTTCACCATGTTTATATGCGCAGAAAATTTTCAGTCGTCTTGGAAGCTTTGTTGGTTGTTTGCTGGTAGATGGTCTTGAAATCTAAACTGCCGAAGGCTAAAGAGATGGCATGCTTATTCATACTTATTCATATCAACTTTTTGGGGTTCATTAGATGAACTCATTTTCCATTTGTCTTGATGCAGTTGCGAGTTATTTACGGTGTCCTGCTGATCTGAGAAAAATGCTATCAAAATGGAAGATTCCTTATATTGATTTGAAGATTATTTCTTCAGAATATATTTTATTTAGTTTGACAGCAGTTGAGAGATCTTTGGCCAAAAAAGGTTCACTGCTGTAATGTAAAAGGAAAATTATGGCGAATTCTTCAGAAAAAAGATATCCACTGAATGCAAAGGATTATAACTTACAAGAAGAAGTTGGTGAAGGCGTCAGTGCCACTGTGTACAAGGCACTGTGCATTCCACTCAATGAGGTTGTCGCGATAAAGGTTCTTGATTTGGAGAAGTGCAACAATGACCTAGTATGTTGATCAATCTCCTGTATTTTTTTTCCTCTCATGCTAAACGTTTCTGGGCCTTTTTTCACCCTTTCGGATTAGGTTACCTTGCTTCATAAATCATAATTGTACTTTAAGAAGAAAAAAAAAGGTCATATATACATTGTTTATAACCGTCGTCATTTTAGAATCAAGATTCTAAAGAACCATAAGAGCTGGTATTATTTTGTTCTACATTGGTGGTTTTGTTATGTCACTATTGTTTCCTCTTCCATTTATTTTGTTTCTTGATCTGAATTAGCGATAATGCATTTCGCCTCACTTTGAGGACAATCTCTCTATTTTCTTCTATAATTTCCTTAAGTATCATTCCTATATTTTTTATTTACATTCAAAATGTATTTTTAGAGTTACCTACTGAATTCTATTGGATGTCCCCAAAGGCACTGTATAGTACAAGCAGCTAATCTGTTTTTTTTTTTTTTTTTTTTTTTTTTTTTTTGTTTTAATTTAAAAAAAATATAATTTCTTTGTATATATTGTCTCCTTACAACTAATGTTAGAGGAAATTGTTCAGGATGGTATTCGACGAGAGGTTCAAACAATGACTTTGATTAATCATCCAAATTTATTAAAAGCACATTGTTCCTTCACTACTGGTCACCACCTCTGGGTTGTGATGCCATACATGTCTGGGGGATCTTGCCTTCATATTATGAAATCTGCCTATCAAGAAGGTTTTGACGAGCCTGTGATAGCTACCCTATTGCGTGAGGTTCTGAAAGCTCTTGTGTATCTTCATGCTCATGGCCACATCCATAGAGATGTGAAGGTTGAGTATAGCTCCTAGATCTTATCATATTTTGAAGATATTTTTAATCCTGCAGATGGTTTTGTTTTGTTTACTTTTAAATTGTGCTGCTGGATAACAATGAAACGTGTAGTATAACTTATAAGAAATGAAACAATAGCATCCTAGAAACTAATGTCACAAGTATTTATTTATAAATTGTTAAAAACATGTGAAGTGTTTGCAAGACTAGATGTCTTCATTATGGATGCATACAAAATTCCTTTTCTCTTCTAATTTTATTTTTGTAACTAATGAACTTTTCCTGGAGAAGAGCTGATTTCCTTCTTTATCCATATGAACTCCAGTAAGGAGATGAGAGGTGAAAGAAACAGAACCTTCTCATGTTAGAGATGATATAATTTTCAACTCCTTCCCACCTAAGATAATTGATGCTCTGTATTGAACTACATCTCCACGCAATTTCTTGTAACATTGGTAGTTCCACAGCAATCTTGAGCTTTCTATTAAACTAAATGTCAATGGATTAGTGAATAATGATCAATCTAGCTCTCTTTTGGATGGCATTGGAATTTCTTCTCCTGCATATCAAGACATTGCTCGACCTAATGTTGTTAGGCGGGATCCTCCTTTTCTGGGTAAGACATTTACAGGCCTTGTATTTTTTTTTTTTCGCAGGCTGGGAATATTTTGCTTGATTTTAATGGCATAGTCAAGTTAGCTGATTTTGGAGTCTCAGCTGGCATGTTTGATACTGGAGATAGGCAACGCTCAAGAAACACTTTTGTTGGAACTCCTTGCTGGTACCCTTCCATTCCTCATTTCTGTGCCTTGAGATTTTGGGGTTCTGTTGTCCTTTGAACTAGAGCTAGAATTTAAAAGAACGAAAGTAATTGTGGACATTTCCTGTTTTAAAATCCTCAGGATGGCACCTGAAGTTATGCAGCAGTTACATGGATATGACTTCAAGTGAGTAGATTGCTGATCTGCATGTGATGTGATATCTCATCACTTTTATTATAGTATTTCTTTTCTTGTGATTTCTGTTATGCATAAGGGTTAGCTAGAAATTCTTTCTGCGTTATGTTTTTCTTACTTTTTTCTTCCTCCCTGCAATAGAGCAGACATTTGGTCATTTGGAATAACAGCGCTTGAACTGGCTCATGGCCATGCTCCATTTTCTAAATACCCACCAATGAAAGTATGTATTTGATGTCCTTATCAGTTTTTTCATGAACGTGTAAACATCTGAAATAACTTATGTACATTACTTTTGTAGTTGTCTAAGTTCAACGTTCTCACTTGTTCTTTGGCACTGTCGTTTTTTTCGGTGGACATGTAAACCTTGTGTAGTCTATATGACTACTAGTTTTCTACGTTTGACTTTTGTTTGTCATTTGGTTCTTTGGCTTTACAGGTTTTGCTGATGACATTACAAAATGCTCCTCCTGGTCTTGACTATGAAAGAGATAAGAAATTTTCTAAGGTATGCAATATTGTAGGGAGTTTTAAATACTCAACAATTTGTATAGATTTGTTATGTCAGGAGCTTTCCATATATTTTTCTCTCCGTCTTGTTTATATCTTCCTTTTGTAATAAAAATTTCTATCCTACATTAGAGCATAGATCAGTGGTAATGGCATCTACTCCTTCCCTTGAGGTTGGGTTCAAATCCCCATACCCTTGCATTAATTGTACTAAAAAAATAAAAATTTCTTATCCAAAAATTTATTTTTTACTTTCAGTCGTTCAAAGAAATGGTTGCTACATGCCTAGTGAAAGATCCAAAGAAACGACCAAGTTCAGAGAAGCTCTTAAAGCACCCTTTTTTTAAACATGTCCGTTCAGTTGATTATCTTGCTCGAACAATCCTGGAGGGCCTTGATCCACTAGGGGACCGTTTTAAGAAGCTAAAGGTCTCACTGCTTATCTCTGGCCTTTCTTTTACCGGCTTTGATTACTTTCTGGAAGACATGGATGGTTTGTTCACTTTGTCTTTCCATATCTTCTTTACAGGCGAAAGAGGCTGATCTTCTGGGGCAGAACAAGGCTTTGTATGGAGACAAGGAGCATTTGTCACAGGTGCTAATTTAAAAAAACTCATTATCTTATTTATTTTTTAGAAATCAAGAATTCAAGGGCATACAATTTTTTTTTAAAAATCACAAAAAAAGCGGGATTCCAAAAATTAACTGCAAAAGGGGATTTTAATCCAAAAGAACAAGGTCAAGGTCATAATGCAAAAGAACCTAGTAACTGATACCCATGAGGAAGTATTTAATCTATCTCCCAAACCTCCTTGCCCATCTTCTCTTGACCTTTTCCCTTCTAGCCAAATACCCGACAACACTAAAAAAAGCTGGTTTGCCACAACTCTTTGCCTTTCTCTCTAAAACGAGGATCAGGGTGGAGATACACCTCTTTCAACAAGGACGACTCATCTAAAAGGAAGAACCAACATGAATAGCTAGTTTTCCAGTCCTTGGATTATTGTGCATCTCAACTACTTGCATTAAATTAAACGAACCTTGGTGTCTTAATTGTAAAAGTTAGAATCTGCTTGCCTTGGGCCTTGGCTTTGTGTCATTGTTATCTTAACTTCGTTATCCTGCACAGCAAGAGTATATTCGAGGAATTAGTGCCTGGAACTTCAACCTTGAAGATTTAAAGAATCAGGCTGCCCTTGTAAGTATCAAGATTGCTTGGTGTAGTTTTTACATTTATTTATCAGTTGCTTAGCAGAATGGTTACTGCAGTCTTCCTTTCATCTTGACTACTGAGTTTCTTGCAGATTCAAGATGACGATATGTCGAACATAGAAGATCTAGATGTACATACAACAAAGCAAAGAAACAAGAATAATGAATTTAGCTTCCCAGTAGAGGGTTCATCCCTTGAAAGGCTGAATCACCCAACTGCTGCAGCTAATCAGGAGGTTTACTGTTTACGATAACCTTTACTAAATATTTTTTTATCAGCATGGAAAAACTAATATTTGTGCTTTGAATTAATGGTGCAAATAGTCTGTTGGCTATGAACTGAACATTTTCTTATGTCTTTTTTCCTGTTATTTTGTTCTAGGATGGTTTCAATGATCTTCACGATTTGGAGAGTTCCCTTGCTTCATTCCCCATAAAACCTCTTGAAGCACTCAAGTATGGTTATTTTTAACTCTGAACAGTTTGCAGTTTTCCACTTTTATATTGCATTTGTATTTTGTTCTATAATTTTAAGAACTTGAGGTGAATGTTGATCTGAATATTTGAGAAATCAAAATGACAGTTTCTCCTTATTGTAACTTTATGTCTTGATACTTCAATGCAGAGATTGTTTTGACATCTATGAAGATATAAGCACGGACAGTGTAAAGCCATTGGGAAGAGAAAATGGAAGAATTGAGGGTGAGAGTTCAGGGCAAAGTGGTTCCTTACCACGTCATTACATGTCAGAGAATAAGAGGTCTTACAGTGGTTCATTAATTTCTGACAATGCTGTTTCTCCCAAAAGGATTACTGTAGATGGTGATAGGTATAAATTATTCTGATTAATATTTAGATTATTGTATGCAATATGTTTTGTTGGTCTTGGTTTATAGTTCAGAGAAGTCAACATCCATCTGCCCTCACCCTCTATATTAGATAATGCTTGTGTTACTTGAGGATGTGTCTCTCTTGTTCTACAAGATATTTTATTTTGTGCTTCAAGTTCAAATGGACTTTTTATTTTATTTTATTTTCTTTATCTTAAGTGAGAGGGATCCCTGGCCATCTCCTCACACAACAAACGCGATAAATGCCCAAGATAAAAAGCGGCCAGTATCTAAATGGAATCTATGCTGTTGCTTTTAATTTTAAATTTGAGAATGAACTTTATCAACCGAATATACATGTTTTTCTTTTGGTTGATTAAATGTTTCTGTTTTGGATGTTCACAATGTGGTTTAGGCAAGTCTGACCTTAACTTGTTTTTTTCAAACTTTAATGAAGGGATCATTTGCAGTCAAAACTTCCATCTGAGCGTAATTACAGTGGTCCATTATTATACCGTCAGAAAAGAGATACAACTAACGTTTTATCTGGTAGGTTTTTATGCTTTCTCTTTCTCTCTGGGCTTATTTTATTTCATATTAACAACTTTAAGGTCGTACTATTCTTACATATCTTATTCAGTTGAGGATACATCAGATGGAACAGTTGTTCAACGCAAGGGCCGGTTTAAAGTTACTTCAGCAGAGCTTAGTCCGAAGGTATTTTTGCATTAATTTTGAAATCTTGTACAAAACTCGATCGCCTTGCAGGTTCTAATCATGTCTAGAAGAGAAGTATTGTAGACATATAACTTTTAGCAATTTGCAGCGTGCATATCTGTAGTGAACCGGCCCATGATAGGAAGAATATAAGTACTATTATCTCAGTTGCCAATGCTACCTTTTCCCAGAAAGTCATCAAGTTCCATCCTTGTATTTGACCAATTATGTGAACATGTTTGAGAAATTTTCTTGTTACTTTTGGTTGGTAGAAACTTTTTCCATCAACTGTACCTTGGGTGGGGGCCCTTCTCATCCCCTAGCCCTCAGGTTGTACTCTGGCTTGTTTTGTGAAATTTATCCTTTTGTCTCTTAACAAAACAAGATTGCTTTTACTTGGACTTTTGATCTTATTAGTTTTCATCTCATTTCGTATCAAATCGATTTGGATATTGTATGACTTGGGATTTGTGCATTCTGACTTCTCCTATAACCAATGAGCCTAGACTAGACATTTACCTTTCAAGCAATGACTTTTTTTTATACCCGTGACTGTACGGGTCAAGTTTACATGGACCTCGACTATTGTCACAAGACATACTGCCTATCCCTACAACATTTGAATG
Source organism: Sicyos baderoa (assembly GCA_037832685.1). Lineage (NCBI taxonomy): Eukaryota > Viridiplantae > Streptophyta > Magnoliopsida > Cucurbitales > Cucurbitaceae > Sicyos > Sicyos baderoa. The sequence continues at coordinate 2,057,707 of JBBMEF010000028.1, forward strand.
TGAAGGAAATCCGTAGGAAAATAACTCTCAGGTAGGTGGCCACCATAGATTGAATTGAACTCATCATCTCTTAACTACTTAAGACCCTCTTGACCACTAGTCCACTTCATGATGGTTCCTTTCAAGCACTGACATTATAACCCTTGCCATTTTAATTTTGTATTTAGGGTCCAATGACAGGCTCATTTAGCCCAGTTTGTGGAGGGACGATAAGTCCAACATCCCTGAACCTTACGCCTGCTCTACTCCTCCCATCAATGCAGTGCATTTTGCAGCAAAACATCCTGCAACGGGTCTGTTTTGCTTATCCTTATTATTTGTATTGGTTCTTCAAAATAAATGTCTTATTTTTATCCATTATTGATGACAGGAAGAAATTGTTAAATTGATCAAGTATTTGGAACAAATGCCTGGTATTTCTCTTCTTTTTGTTGTTGTAGTTGCCTTTTTGTCACGTTTTCTTCTATTATATTTTTGTTGAGTCGTTGACTGACACAGGCAAGAATCTAGATGCATCAGAGACGGTCACCAGTGACCTTCTGCAGGTATATATAATATAGATACATACGATTTTTTTTTTATTAATTTTGTTAAAAGCTGCTAATTGCTGGTACATAATTGAGCTTGTTTTTCTAAGAGAAATTAGGAAAGGAATTACAAGTTTCGTTGATAAATAAAAGAATACACAAATGAAAAAACGAAATCCCATAACGAAAGTAGCAAAAAACAAACACCAAAAGTAACAAGCTATGCAATTACAGAAAATGCTCCAATTTTAAAGGACAAGTGATAAAACATGGTCATAGAAATCCTTGGCAACTAAGGGCAGGGTACAAAGGCTCATTATCGAATGCAGTTATTTGTGCTTTTAATGTGACATTTTCTAGGCTACCCCATCAAGTTATAGTTTCTACTATGTTCAGATACCACCAACTTCCTTGAGGGAAAGAGAGCTACATTCTCAGGTCGTTCATCTGCAGCAGAGGTATAATTTCAAGTCCAATGAATTCAATTGCCCTTTTATTTCTAACCAAATTCTCACAAAGCTATTGTTTTGTTACTTAATGATTTCAGAATTGATAATCTTGTTGAGGAATTGGAGAAGCAGAAGTTGAAAAATGCCGAGGTTTCGTATCATACTCGATTGGAAACTAAGTTGATTTTGCGTAACTTCTTAAAAATGATAACCATCATAGAGTGGCCTAGTGGCCAAAAAGTGGTAACCAAGAGAAGTGATGGGTTCTTTCTATAGTGTTTACCTACCTAAGAAATAATTTCTTGCTGATTTTCTTGACAACCAAATATTATTAGAGTCGGGAGGTATATCCCGTGAGAATAGTTAAGGTGTGCGTAAGCTGACCCAGACACTCACGGATATCAATCTGGTGGACTTTGTGATGAAAGCAATAGGTCTTAATGTATTTCTCTTTGGTTTTCACAGTTTGAAGGACACATGAGTTCTATGGCAAATAAAGAGAAAACATAAAAGAAAGCACCCTAAAGCGCAATGTTTATTGATCCTGATGCCTTGGCTCCTTGATTATTCTTTAGCAATTCATGTGTGCAAGAAATTCCAGTGGATTATATGAGCCAATCTTTATTTGTAGTGTACTGTAAGTGTGATGTCAAAAAGGCAAACACCAAAAATTTTGTGATGTTCTTTTAATGTATTTTCTATGTATCTTGTAATATATTGCACTTTCTGTTTTTACTTTCCTTTTCACACTTCTCATAACGATACGTTAAAACTGAATCTACAGTTAATATACAGAATATTGAATAATTTTCTTCTGGAAACCAATACTATTTGAATTTTCCTTTTTTATTGCCTTTATGATGTCAATCCCTGAAAATATGTCTACAGTATTTGCGGTATTGTTTGCTATATGTTTAAAATTGTGCATAGAATACTTGATAACTAGGGAGATATCATATTCCTAGCATCAATTTTTCATGGCTTGTGACATTTGTCTTGGACTTCAAAATTTTAATTTATTGTGCTCATGAAAATCCTCATGTGTTGGTTTAATGGTCAATAAAGTTTGGGAGAACTAAGATTGAATACATATAATTCATGATAGTCTACTTAGATTTAATTTCTTAAGTGTTTTCTCTCGATCAATATAGTTTAGTAAAATTAGTTGGGGTGGATGCAAGTTGGTCTAAACATAGAGATATTTAAAAAGATTGTTGTATTAATGGGTATGCAAACTAGCATGCTACTATTGTTGATTTATTGGGTTCAAGCATAACCTTCGACTTTTTTCGTTCGATGATTCATTCCTTTGATTAAAAGGATTATGTTTTTAACTTTCTTGATAGTCTAGGGACTAAATTTGAACTTTTGTAAGTTGAGGGACTAAAAATTGAACAAAATAATATTTTAATCTACTATACTTCATTTTTTTTCGATTACAATAATTGGAGGATGAGGAGACTCGAATCCAAAACCTTTAGGTTATTAAGTGTACATCGATGCCGATTGAGCTACTATTCAGTTGATATTTTAGATGATAGTTTTCTACATATATTTAGTTGTTTATAAATAATTTTCTAAAATTGATGGATCCCATATAACATTTTAGATGATAATAATGTATGCATTTTTTCTTTCTTCATATTATGATAGCATCCAGCACGAGCGGATCGAGAGAATCAGATTTGGGGGGCCAAAAGTTATATTATATAAATATTAAAAAAATTGTTCAAATATCAATTTCACACCCCCCACAACAATATATCTAACCTTATAATTTAATATTTAATAAGCTTAAACTTTAAAAATGTCTAAATATTTTTTTTAAAAAAATTAAAAATTAAAAACTAAAAACTAAAATTAATTTGCTTACATTTAAAGCTTTTGATAAAATTGAAAATTTCGTGGATATAATTTATAAAATAAATAAGACTTTATTATTTATATCTATATATAAAATAATGTAGGCTTGAAATATTTTTAAGAATAATTTAAATATATTTTTAAATCAATAAACATACTAATCTTTTATAAAATAAAAACATATAAAAAAAAAATGAGGGTTTTGAGGTGCTTAAGGAGATGAATACAATCTATGATGACCATATTGTAGGGGTATGCTTGTGGCATTAGTAAAAGAAAAAAAAGTTTAAAAAAAAAATGAGAGCAGATAAATAAATAAAAATAATATAAAGAATATATTTATAAAAAAGGAAAAATAAAATCCAGATATGGGATTCGGAAGGAAATAGAACCTTAATGAGAAATATTGGAAATTGATAAAAATGTATTCACGTTTTTAATATTTGTTTTGGTGGCCTAGTCCCTATGGCACTAAGAACATTTCCAAACACTATAAAAGCTCCTCACTTGGACCCCATCTTAATATATGGCCAACAAACAAATGGTAACCCATTGTTCTTCAACAGCTCCATTCCATTATGCAATTCCAACCAAGTGGCCCTAGTGATCAAAGAAAGTCTTGGAGATCTAACTATGAATTAATTTTTTATGAGTTTATTAACATCTAAACGTTGTAAGGTCAGCCATAAAAATATTCGAGATATGCGAAAGTTCGGCCTCTCGACACTCGCAGACCAAAAAAAAAGGGTTAGATGTTCAAATTTTCAAGACAAGAGAGGGATCAATTTCCAATAAAAACCTTCAAAACCATCCCCACAAACACCAAAAAAAAATGTTACAAAGTAGCAATATAAATATTTATAACTTACAAAATGTGAACAAAATGAGGGTTCTAATGCAAATTCCCAACATTTTCTTTCAGTTTCTTTGCCAAGTAGCACTAAGTCAAATATTACCAAAGTTTATTCTCAGACACGGCGATAACGATGGCTCTCATTGTCTCCTGCAGAACAGAAAGAATCCATTTAAACTCATTCAATTTACTAAAGCTGGGGAAGAAAACAATGGCTGAGTAATTACCACAGAATGGTCTTTAAGGCCAAGAGAGATTAATAATGGCTTGTATGAACCTGATAAACTATAGAAACAAAAGAATAACTTCAGCATGTTATTTGAATATGGTTATCTTGATGGGACTTCAGAAGTTATAAGCTTAGAATATTCAACCCACAAATTAATGCATCCTATGAATCCTATGGGGGACCTATTCCAAGTAAATATCTGAAGTAGTGGTGGAAAGCCCTTCATTCCATAAAGTTATCCCTCCCAAAGAAGGTGGAATTTTTTTTTTTGAAATCGGGAAATTGGAGCTTCACTTGACTATACTCAAGGTAACCGTGCCCGTCCCTAGGCCAATCCCACAGAAAGTGGAATTACCAACCATTACCACAAAAAGATCCTACCCTCTTGTTAGTCACACTACCACTCAAAAAGCTAAAGACCTTAGGCTGCATATGGAGACTTAGAAATACACAACGGGTTGAAAAAGATGAAAGTGATCCTCTCCTCTAAAGCCTTCTCTTTGTAGAGGAGATACCACTAAAGGTTGGGGACACAAGAAAGGCAACAAAAATGTCAAGAATGTTGAATTGGGAAGTTTACCTGATTTGTTCGATTAACTGACGTGCACAGGCGACCAGCATTGGCTGCAAATTTCATGTATCAATCACAGCATTATTCAGTAACCAACTACTATAACATAGCTGACTTACCTCATCTCTTTTTCCAAAAACGGTTGACACTGAGAATGTTGGATTAATTGCCATCCCCTCCTCCTTCCTGGGGAATTTAACATATAGCTGTCTAAGAGGCTTCTAATAAAGCATAACCAATAAAATAATGCTATATTTTTAGTCTTGATTGCAATCTTTTATTTGTAACCTATGAATCTCAACAATATACTGCCAAGTCACCCATGTAGGTCTTTTTCCCATACAAGCTTAAGCATTTTTTATAGTTCAACAATTGTGGAGTGAAAAATTGAACTATTGCCTTTTGAAATAGTAATAAGTGTTCTATTCACTGAGCAGTGCTAAAAAACATTATCATTACAAAAAAAACTTTTTTGATTATATTGGAACCATATAATAATTGATCTTGATTGATCATATTTGAAAGCAAATATGTGTTTTAGAGGTAAAGAATCGCTGGCAGATATGACCAGTAATTGCTCACCTGGCTTGCAGCATTGTCCCCATTGCTCCAATTTGAGTTGCAATAACCTTAAATCAGTTTCAAAGATCAAAGATCAAAAATGGAAATAACTCACACTAGTAAATACCAAAAACCCCATTTCCCCATCCGCTCCCAACAAAACATATGTACTAGTAAATAGAAATTAAACAAAAAAAAACAAACTCCTACTAACAAGAAAATGATCGTCGTGGCGACAAATTACTATATCCGTTTTGATTCCCTGAAAGAAGATGTACGAATGAGGTTACTTACGGTCTTAGCTAACCAATAATGAACAGTTAAGTGCCATGAACTTGAACTAGAACATAGGCAATGGAATCCACAATGGTCAGAAAATAGGAATACAATGAAAGTCGTACAATCTTGCAAGACATGCATTGCCTCATCAAAATCAAATGACAGCGTAGATTGTTATGAAAAATCGTAAGCAGCAATCAAGAATTAAAAAGAATGACACAAAGACCACACTGATTTACGTGATATACTAATGTTGTGTGTATTAACTACCTCCAAGAGTAGAGGAGAAAAAACTAAACTGTTTTATTTAGGAGATAGGAAGAAAACACATGTTTGGCAAATGAGACAAGGATTCAAAGAAAGTTTACAAAGTGCACCGCACCTCTCAATAAAACTCTAATATAACATATGACTCAAAATACATAAAAGTCCACTACGAAAATATAAAACTCAATTATATATTTCAACTAGGTTTCAAATGTTGATCGTAGCACAACATAGTTCAAAACGTTTCAACAACATAGATGAAGATAAGAAGCCACAAGGGGGATTTATAGTTAAGAGAGTTGCTTTTTCTAATTAAACAAAACCCCATCAACCGATTCTACAATATCAAGCAGGAAGATGCTATTTAAAAAAAAAAAAAAAAAAAATTATCATCCAAATTCAAGCTTCCCATCTGCAACTCGCAGGCGATTCAGCAGTCTATTTAATAAAAGGGTAATAAAACTCGTAGCGGCATTAAAGCAAACAGGTTGTGGGCAAACATGAATCCTGAAAATGAACCCTTCAAAACAACGATTAAATTAAGAAACCCCAAATCCTGAATTCCATAATTAATTTTTGACTAAGAGCAAGTAAACGATACCTTAATTTCCATTGACGCCTGGTTGTGAGAAACCGGAAATCGGGTACCCGAAGTTTCCATGTGAGAAGGTACGATCCGATCAACGGCGCTGACTCGGTCAACCTTGCTCCCCGCACTAACTTTCAACTTTCAAGTCGCCACAAAAATATTTTATAAAAAAAAAAAAAAAAAATGAAAGAAACATTTCTCTATTTTATACAAAAAAAAATTGAAAATCTAATTTATATATATTTTATTTAACTATGTTTACCGTGTATATTTTATTATATCGATGTTTTTAATATATTATTAATCATGAAAATTTGTTATATATATCAATTTTATGACCTCCTATTAGAATTATAGCCATATTTTTATCAAACATTCGTTTATACCCAAAATTTGAGTCATTGAACTTAATCGAACTCAATCAATAACTAGTGATTGAACTCAATCAGTTTGTTAAGTAATTGAGCTCAACTGATTGAGTTCAATCACTAGTTATTGATTGAATTCAATCGCAAAATTTTGATATATGTACAATTATTTTCAAATTTATACTATAAATATAATTTTTTAGCTCATTTTTATTATATATGGAAAAATCTCTTATTATTTTTTTTCCTTCTTAGTTTTATGCATACTTATTTTTATAACGTGGATTGCAACTACAAACTACCATGTTTTTATTTTAATTCAACAACTCAGCCTTTGATTTTTAATTATATATTATCTTTTAGATAAATATGTGACACAAAGTTTTGAAATCAACTTTATAATTTAACCTAAAATTTGTCAATAAATCGATTTAATTTAATAAGTCCAAATACTATTGCCAACAAAAAAAAAATATATAATTCAACTGATACGTGAATTTATGATTTAGGGATAATAAATTTAATTTTTTTAAAAAAAGTAATAAATTAAAAAGAAATTAATTAAGTCGCTTAACATTAATTC
>JBBMEF010000028.1:2064945-2076676 GCA_037832685.1 Sicyos baderoa
CCCTCTCGAAAGGTGGAGTTGTAAGCTTGTAACCTGGATTATCGTATTATCTAATATATTTCGTTTATCTCGGCAAAAAGACCATTTTCTGTGTCATTGTTCCCCGACGATAGCCTTAATATTAAGGTTTTATCATATAGTTTCAATCTATTGTGTCATCTACTTAAGAATTAGGTTTTAATGAGTTTCCTTGACAACCAATTGTTAGAGGGTCAAGCTGTCGATGTACATGTACGTTGATCCAGATAGTCATGGAGATATATTAAAAGAAAAAACATTATTGATTCTCCCTATATATAAGGCTCATTTTATCCTTTCTTAGCATTCCTTTATTATTGATCTTGATGGAATTGAAAGCCTAACTGCCTGGAAAATCCTCTTGTGAATATCTGCAGGGTTTTTGTAGGCACTGTAAGTGAATTCTGCGCAAAGCACGCCGAGTGCCCTGTAATTACAATCAAACGCAGGGAGGACGAGACGCCCGAAGATCCTGTCGACGACTGACTTTCCAATCGTTAAAACTCATGGCATCTTTTATTTCACTTCATCCTGTTTATAAATAAGAAACTTTTAGCGATCTTCTTGTGTATGTAGTGTGCAAAAGTTGCCAATTCGCCATTGATTTGCATTTGTGTTGTGATTTGTTCAAGCATACAGTCATTGTTTGTTGAATATACTGATGACTCATTTGGGAATTGGTAATCCTTTACACATGATTTAACTTAAACCACTCTCTCTTTAGAAAACAGGTCTTTTTATATGGAATTTCACTGAAACACAATGAAATACAAGTTTATGTAATTTTACAGACCCAATCAATGAAGAACAGGACAACAATTTGGCAACATCAACATAAAACAAACAAAGATTCTAAATGGACTTCCCACAGTTCACATCAAAATTCCGCAAGACTGAGTAAGTTTCTCTAAAACAAACAAATTCGTTTCCAATCGCCATTAAACAATGGCGATTTTCGCTCCAGCTTCTTCAAGCTGTTTCTTTGCCTCCTCAGCCTCTTCTTTCGAAATCCCTTCCTTGAACTTCTTGGGCAGACCTTCAATGAGTTCCTTGGCTTCCTTCAAAGCCAAACTTGTCAATCCTCTCACTGCCTTAATCACTGCAATTCTAGCATTGCTAGGCACATCCTCAATGACCACATCGAATTCCGTCTTCTCCTCCACCTCTACGGCCGCCTCCCCACCCCCGGCGGGTGCTGCCACGACGGCAGCGGGGGCGAATGCTGCAGCAGAGACCCCGAGCTTGTCTTGGAGGAAGTCAACCAGAATCCGGGCTTCTTCGAGGGTGAGGTTGGAGATGTCGGAGCCGAGCTTTTCAATTTTCTCAGGGGCCGAGACGGCGGCAATGGGGCGGAGGTGGGTGGCGCGGTGGGAGGTGGAGGAAGGGTAGAATGGGAATTGGAGGGTTGTGGATTTGGAGGAGTGAGTGGAAAAGGGTGAATGGGAATGAGAAAGGTGAGATGGGGAATGGAGAGTGAGAGTTGAGAGTGTGGAAGCCATTTTCTTGTTCTGGTGAAGTAGAGAGAAAAGATGAACAGATGAGAGAAAGAAAGCAGCAACAGAATAAGATAGGATAAGGAGTTGTTGGGAGAATTGGGTATAGAAGGCCTTTGATTTTTTTTATTTTCCATACAGTACCCCTCATCTTATTCACTATTAGACCTAGAGAGGGCTTGCTACTCTGTGTTAGTTGAGGGTAAAATAGTGATAAAGGGAAAAAAAATATAAAGAGCAAATTTTAAGAAAAAAGGGGGCATTCCGAGAATCGAACTCGGGACCTCTCGCACCCAAAGCGAGAATCATACCACTAGACCAAATGCCCATTTTGTTAGATGTAGTGTCAATAATTTAAAACAATATTATTTCATTTCTCCTAATAATTCCAACATACTTTTGGTAAATTACACAACTTTCTCAGCAATGTCTCATTTCACATTTTTATTACTAGCCAATTAAAGTATTACTCAATAATTAGAAGCTTGAATCTTGTAATGTTTTATTCTAAAAGAAAACTCATAATAATAAAAACTCTCCATCAAATTGGACTTAGTCTAGCAAAAATTGACATATATCATTGATCATGAGATTGTTGGTACAAATTTCTCAATCCTGGACTAGAAAAACCTCTCAACCATTTCTTGGAATACCACACTTTAGTTTGATTTCCTTGTATATTATCTTCGATTATTTTATATTAAAAAGAGAAAATATCAATAAGATGCATCAGTTACTTTAGGGGTGGATAAGACAAATAGATTGGATGGCTAAAAACTGTCAATAATGACATTGTTTGAAAAAGATATTAAAAAAAATATATTGGAGTAATGTATTTAAATATAATGTATACCTATTTATATACTTTTATGTATTTTTATTTTTACTCTCAAACTAGTCTCTCAATACATATAAGTTATCTTATTTTAACCAATTTAAAATACTTACTAACCAAACGATCCCAAGACATGCAAAATCAAATATGAAACTTAGTCCTCAACTGTTGGGAGAAATTTTCCGATGAATCTATTCATGGAAAGCATTGAAATACACCGTTGGAAGTAACTATAAATTATGAACTTTTTAGCTTTTCTATAATTGATTATAGATTTTCCAACATTAAATATTCTCTATTGTTATGAATGATACCAAGTACAAGATTGGTACATCATCAAAACTTCAACGTTTGATGCTTGACGCTTGCTGAACTTGGTAAACGAGTCTTCTCACCAACGACGGCGTCTCTTTGCGTACCAATATGAAAATGCAGCAATCGATCCAGCAAGGATAACCCCGACCGTCGCATGCCATGGATACACGGGTTTTTCTAGAACAAGGGAAAGACTAGAACCCGAACCACCAACATTAGTGACTTGTGATGGAGGTGGTTCACGACTAGCTGTCATAGCATAGCTCAGTCCCTGGCTTTCCAACTCGGCTAAATCCTCAATTATAGGTTTCAAACTAGTGACCATGGCTATAGCTGCATACTCTTCTTTTGTTCCACCTTCAAGAAAAGAACCAACTAGGTGGCTTTTGTTGACCCAATATGCTCCAAATGTGTTTCCTGAGAAATCCCCAAAATGTACGACCTCCCCGACATTGTCCCCGAAAAATTGCCAAGAGAGTGCAAATACTCTGGAGTAGAAAAATGGTACGTAGTCGAAGTCCCCAGTTTTTTCCGGTTCCATAATGGCAGCAACAGCATGCCTAGCAGATTTTCTGGCAAAGTCGACATGCTCGAGTCTTCGAGTTTCACTGAAAAGCTTGACTGGAAATGCTGCTACATCTCCAACTGCATAGACCGAGCTGTTACTCGACTGCATCTTTCCGTTTACCTTGATTCCACCCTTTTCCATGGTCAGCTGGCCTTCAAAGAGGCTCGTGTTCGGGCGAATTCCTATTCCAACAACAACCATGTCGACAGGTAGCCGTTTTCCATCTCTTAGGTTGACAGCAACAACCTGGAAATAGTTAGATAATCAGTCAAATCTACAATTACACTAAAACGGTATTCTAAATTCAGCGTCTAGCCTGGATGTGATTCATTCTCAAGGAATCTTGAGGAAGAACTCTAAGAAACAAACAATTTTATGTTGTTCAGGCTCAATGAAAGATTCACAACTTTCACTGGGGATCGGTTCATTTTACATTCATCAAAAGTTTCGGCCCCGTTTGATAATCATTTTGATTTTAGTTTTGAACTTTAAAATTTAAGTGTACGACTACAACAACTATCTTACCATATGTTTTTTCTTATTTGGATATCTACATTTTACCTATATTTTTGGAAACCAAACCAAAATTTGAAAATCAAAAAATTTGTTTTTGTTTTTGAAATTGGTCAAGCATTCACCACTTTCTTAAGGAAAAATGAGACACATAGTAGGAAATTTGAGTACAAATAAACTTAAATTTCAGAAACCCTAAACCAAAAATCAAATGAACGGGCCTTAGTTTTTCACCCCATAGTATCAAGTAGTGTCGGTAGTACCTTTCCGTTAGAGTCCATATCAAATGATGACAACACAGTTCCTTTGACAAATTCAACTCCTTTAGCCTTGTAATAATCTTCATAAAAGCTTGCAATCTTGGAGGTAAATAGACGAGGCACTATAAAGACAAAAAGATCCTTAAGTTTATCAATAAGATAATACAGGACGAGATCAATTGTGCACACACCAAGGAAGGTTAACTAGGTTACTTACTACATTGTGCTTCAGGGAAAACCATGGTTACATTAATTTTGTTGATCACTAGAGACGCAGCACACTCCATCCCTATGTAGCCACCGCCAATTACAACAGCATTACCCCCCGAACAAGAATGCATCGAGTCGGCAAGCCTATTTGCATCAGTTAGGTCTCGTAGATAACATACATTTTTTGCATCTGATCCATTCACTCCAAATTCTTTTAGCTTCAAAGCCTACACCCAAGGGGAAAAAAATTACTTAACCAATTGTGAGAAAGAGAAGTCATTTACACAACGGCTACTCACTTATTTTGAAGCAAAGGACTATGATTCTATGAATATTACTAGATTACAATGAACTTTGAGATCTATTTAACCGGTGAAATGCATCTTCATGATGTGTTACAAGTTTTTACCACTTAAACACAGATATTAATTTAAAAGTTGTGCTTTCTTTAAAAGATTGGTTCTGTACCCGAGCACCTGTAGCAACGATGAGAATCTTGTAACTAATAGTCTCTCCAGCTGCTGTTAACAAGGTCCTGCGCCTAACATCCGCTGATATAACTCGAGTCCCAAGAACTAATTCAATTCCTGAAATAAAGACAAGCATGCAACATTTTACAAAAAGGAGGAAATGGTTACCACGTTTTACAACTTATACCTGCCTAAATCATGGAATATACTAATTTGTATTTGAAAAAACCAAAATGATATCAGATTATCTACACGACCACATGCTCCTTAGAATTCTGGTGTCGAAAAGTTGTGTGCATTTCAACATATAAAGGGTAAAAGGTATAGTTTGATATGAAATGACCCAATAAAAGGTGAACATAAGTGGATAATAAGTATGCTCAAATGGTTCATAAGCTTTCAACATGTGCATGTATTAGAATTGGAGATCAAACAAGGTAGAATTACTTACCATGTTCCTTGTACCATTTTGGAGTCAACCGTTCCTCATTAGCACCCACACATGTGTGGAATTCTGGAAGACGTGCGGGAGCTGCAAATTAGCATGGAAATCTACATTATAATGTGTCCCATAAAGCAACAAACAAAAACCAATAATAATGGCTAAATGTACTTTCTGGTGCGACTAAAGAAGGAATACAAAAACTAGTATCATGTGCTGGATGATAGAAAGAATTATGTCACAATAAAATATCCATCAGGCTACATTGCTTTCCTTTACCAAGAGTTCTAAGGCTAGCTAGGTGTCTGGCCTAGGGACGGGCGTGGTTACCCTTGCTTCAAAAAAAAAAAATAAAAAAATAAAAAATAAAAAAGTTCTAAGGCTAGCTAGACAGAGCAACCACCCTCGACTCGAGGAAACGTCTGGTTTTCAACAATTCTCGAAGAAATGTATCCTAAAAGTAAAGACTTTAGTCATCTCAAAATGGTGTTATATGTTCTATGAATGGCCAGTAATAGAGAAAGATTAGAAGCCCTACCTTCTGGAAGTAAATACCCTTTACTTAAAGCAGGCCTTTCATAAGGTGCAACCTATCAGAGATTCAAAGAAACTTTCTATTACAAAAGAAATCAAATAAATTTCTCACTTGGCACATAGCTGCCAGATGAAAGAAGATAACACAACATTGATCCATGATTAATCAAACTCAAATGCTCCAAAACAACAGGGAATCAGCACTTTAGCAGAGAAATTCAGTGTCATATATGGAAGACAACTTTTCTAATTGCAAAGAAAAGAAACACTGGCAGTCAAACCTGTTTGTTCCAAATTAGTCCAGAAAACTTCAATGAAGTAAATCGAATTTACGGTTAAATACCATTTTGGTCCCTAAACTTTGAGCTTTGTTCCATTTTGGTCCCTGAAGTTTCTCTAATCCAATTTTAGTCCAGACTTTGAGGTTTGTTCAGTTTTAGTCCATGAACTATCAAAAGTCCAAATTAGTCCAATTTTAGTACTTGAACTTTCAAAAAAACTCAAAAGTAGTCCTATATAGTAAATTTGAAGCTAATATTAATCAAAATCGATTCAATAATGTTAATAATTTTAAAACAATCAATCAAACACAAAATGAGAACATATATCTAAAACTTTTAGAGAAACATGGTAAATTTTAAAAAAGAAAAGCCTAAAAGTTTCGGACTAAAATTGGACTTTTGAAGTCGAGAGACCAAAACGGGACAAATGTCAAAGTTACAAGGACTAAACTAGGACCATCCATTTTACCCTAGAATTTAGTAATTGCAGTTTAAGACAAATACCCAGAAACAAAACAGGCATAAAAATCATAACAACAACAAATAGTTAAGAAATCTTCAAAATCCCAAAAGTAAAACTCCAATTTTGAAGTAAAATTGAAGAAATGAGAAAAGGAAAGGGAAATTGGTTACGGATTCTTGAGAAATGATGCAGAGTTCGCCATGGGAGAGAGCTCTGCTGTTGGCGAATTCTAGGGCTGCGTATCCAGCGGCTACACCGCCGCCCAGAATCACATAAACGAAAGCCCTTCCCATCTCTATTGCTCTTTCGAGCTGTTCTCGATTCTCACCATTCCCAACGAACAAGAAGATATGAAATTACAATTATTTATTTCTTTTTTTTTTAATATTAAATTATTTGTTTCCCTTTTCTTTCTAATTAAAAATTGTCATTTTTTATCTGTCACGTCTTTCATAAAACTGCATTTTTTTTATTATCTTATCATACATTCATGATAATTTCATAATTAATGGATTGTGTATTCGAATATTTTAATATAAATATTATTTTAAAAATATGTTTAAGAAATCAAATTTATGAAATCAAAATGATACTCATGCCATCCATCTATTATTTTTGTTGGCTGATGTTAAATTTTAGTCCTTTCATTTTTGGAAAAAAATAAAATTGTTCCTAATAATGCAAGCTCAAATTAAAGTGGAAATCTATATATATAATAATTTGTAAACAAATTCCAAAACGAAAGAAAAAATCATGGATAAAAAAGCTTTTATTAATTGAAAAATTATTAGATCAGAACAAATTATCTCAAAATTTATCACAATATTTTCTTTTTTCTTTTTTGTGATCATATCAAAATATACATTTTTTTTAGTACGTTATTAAGAGAGACAAATACCAATTCTCGTTATCAAATATTTAGTGTTGATATTGAACTGGTTTAAAACAAAATAATAAAACCATTACGTCACTTACTTTTTTTCATACAAAATAAGTAATATTAAAGTATGAGTTAGTTTTACTTTCCCATATAAAAGTATTAAAAAATCTATATAAACTATAAGGCTAAAATAGTAATTGAACATTCTTGTAAAATTATATTGGCAGCACATAGAAGATACGGTTGCATGGATTCCACATCGGCGACGTGTGGCAGTGAAATTACTAGACGAATTTACCGTATTGTCCTTTATAATCCAGTGCTTCTCAACGCACCAAAATCGTTGATGTTCAAACAACCTCAGCCGTTGACTAATTTGCTGATCTGTTTGATTTCCGAATCGGAGAGTGGAGATTCCTTTCACGTCAAGAAAACACACAGAAGTGGGACCCAAGGAGAGGTCAATCAACAAACCATATGAAGCCACGTGGCTTGTCGTGAATGTAACGGACAACAAACGTCGTTTGAAGATGAGCAATCAAATTGAAGGATGGGGCTCTGGGGAAAAGGATAACGATAACGATAACGATAACGATAACGATACCGGTTCTCTCTCTGCCACATATTACATTTCTTTTATTATTATTTTTTTTTCCATCTCCTATTTTCTTTGTTTTTTTCATAGTTGATTGCAAAATTCTCCGAGTGATTAATTTATAGATAAGTTAATTAATTAAGACGTCAACTTAGGTTAGATGTCAATACTCACATGTTGTTGAACTAAGTTGAAACATGAATTAACTTTTAAATAATTTAAAGATAAGAGATAGTAAAGGGTTTTGGTGATTTTATTATTTTTCAAATTACAACAGTAATATTTTGACCTTTCATTTAATAGATTCTTAAAATCCTATTTTTTTGTATATAACAAGTTATTTTACTATTCGTAAATGAAAGGTTGGGATTTTATTTTATACAAAACTCATTTTTATTCTTTATAAATTCGTTAACTTTGAAAAATGTATTGAATTAAATTGAATGTCTAAGAAACGATTGCATCACAAATATGGTTTAGTCGAAACCTATAATTATTTCCTTTTATTTTAAAACAACCAACAACATTTCAAGAAAAAAATATTCAATCCAAGAAAGATCATTCGTGAGATCAATCTTTGTTGGTGGACTAATTAGAAGGGTTGCAGTTTGAGCCCCAACATCTCCCGTTAGCAATAACTTCCTAACTTGGAAAGTACGCATCAAAAGTATTCCCTAATTAATTCATTTAATTATTATGCATGTGTTCTTTTGATAGATGTTAGTAAATAGTTTCCTGAAATTCCACATCTATGTTTTACAACATATTTATGATTCAAAGTCGATAAATTCGATCTCCACCCATAATTATTCAACTAAGCAAAAACC
Organism: Sicyos baderoa; assembly: GCA_037832685.1. Taxonomy (NCBI): domain Eukaryota; kingdom Viridiplantae; phylum Streptophyta; class Magnoliopsida; order Cucurbitales; family Cucurbitaceae; genus Sicyos; species Sicyos baderoa. The sequence continues at coordinate 2,073,650 of JBBMEF010000028.1, forward strand.
TTAGAAATAAGGTAAATATGTGTCCCATGTAATCCTACTAAGTTGGATGCAAAAAATTGGTAAAATATAGGCATCCACCTTAGTTTTCCAAGAGGACTAAGAACTTTGAAGGGAAATTGGGCCTAGTAATAATTTGAATCCAAACCCAACCCAAAGGAACATTGGCCCATTTTTTACAATCCAAAAAGGATTCAATAAATAAGTATGCTTCTAGATGTAATAACATATATATATGCACACATACATAACTCAAAATTTAGTTTTTTATATATATAACATTGTATACAATTTTTCAAAAAAAAAAAAATAAATAAAACATTGTATACTTAATATTACATTATATATTTATATATATGGCCGACCATAACATGTGGTGGAATTTTCCAAATGTTAAACGTGCATATCATGTATTGCATCGTTTTTTTTATTTTATAGCCTCAAATAACATGTGCTTAATTATATAAATAACATGTGCTTAATTATATAATAAGTGAAATGATTTTTATGGGTGTTGGGGAAAAAATCTAAAAGAGGGTTCCCTTTATCCTTTTATGATATTTTTATTTTTTGTTCTTTGTTTTTCCTTTTCTAATGTTAAGTAATAATTATGATATTTTTTAGACGTATGATATAGCTCCCTCTATTTTGATGATGCTCTTTTTGTTTGCGAAGTCTAGGTTTTTATTTATAGAAAATTGAAATAATTAAGGTGGTAAATCAAGTTTAATCTAGTGATAATTCACTTAAATACTTGATTTTGTGTTAAAAATTTGAAATAGAGCTCTAACAAATTTTGAAATACTTGCTTTTGTAGAATTTTTTGAGTTTGCTTTATGCTTTTAGTAAAAATGTGTCCTTGTTAATGTTTTGATGGATGGGGACTATGTATCATAATTGAGTACTTGTTTTTTTGGAGTTTGTATATGCAACCTTTATAAAATATTTAGCTCATGATTTTAAAAAATATGAATTTATGACAAGTGTAGCATGTTGTTAAAAAAAAACATGCTATAGAAGTTTGGATTTGTTTGCTAAATTTTTATTTTTTTTAGAAGTTTTGGTGGGCGCTATATAAAAAGTGAGTTTTAATTAAATTATATTTATATAAGGGAAATTGTGCTCGATAGCATAATTTCACAAAATAATTATAGATCAAGGCAAATTTGAAAATATTTGATATTTATAGTTAAATATACACTATAATTAAGTAATATTCATCATACAATATAATTAAGATATTAATATTAATTATACCATATTCATCCTAAAGTATTACTTATACCATATATTTGACTATGGTTACTAAATATATACTTTTTTACCTAATATTGTAAATATTTTTTTCAATTTGGCCTATTCATAGACATAAGAATTAGTGGTCATTAAAAAAAAAAATTGAACTAGTGGTCGAAGAGAATGTTGTAAATCTGCATAGATAGTACTTAAAATCTTTTCTTTTTTTTTTTTTACTTTCAAATATTTTACGGTTAGACAATATATTTCGTAAGATTAATCCACATGTGTTGTAAATCTGCATAGATAGTACTAGATTTATGTAGTCTTGCAAATTAACAAGCTTAGAAGAACAATATGCTTCGTATTGAATTTTAAACCTAACTTAGAAAGACAAATACTTCCTTTTGGATTATTTATGATTTTTTATGACTTAAAAGTTTTGAGATTGAATTTGAAATTGATTGTATTATGACAGCTTGATTTTATCATAATTTGTTTTTTGACTTAAGTTGTTAATCTAGTGAAACTTAGAGCCTTTAAGATTATTTAATGTAATTTGATTAGAAGAAGTTCTAAAACAACAATGTAATATATATGTATTAACTTTGTATACATGATATTAAGTAGGTCAGTGACGTAATAATTTCATTATTTAGTTGTAAATCAATTTAATATTAGTGTCACAAGTTCGAAGCTGAGAATTAGTATTTATCTTCTCCCCCAATATGTAAGTTCAGTCAAAGAAAATAAAAAAAAATGATAAGTTTCAATCACTTTTTATTTTATGAAAAGTACTGTGATTAAAATAGAAATGGTAAAAAACAAATTGTAAATCTAAATCTAAAATTAACTTTATTAATATAAATAATAACTTATTCGATATAAGTGTCAATAACTACCAACAAAAGTTCCTCAAAAACTTTTCAAAAAGAAAAGAATCAAAAAACTAACCACCAACAAAAAGTCGAGATTTACGGATATTTTTTACTAACTTAAATAATTAAGGCCCGTTTGATAACGATTTGCTTTATTGTTTTTGGTTTTTCATATTTATGCATATTCTGTCTTAAATTTCTTATAATGTGCTTCATCATTCCTATCATTTATCCATCTTCTTTTAGGAAAATAGCTAGGAGTATACTAACCAACTTTTAAAAACAAAAACAAACTTTGGGAAGCTATTTTTTTTTGTTTTTAAAAGTTAGTTGGTCTTCCCCTACTTTCTTAAGGAAAGATGTATACGTGGTAGAAAGGATGAAACAAATAATAGGAAATTTGAGAGAAAATAGACTTAAATTTGAAAAACGAAAAACAACAAACGAAATAGTTATCAAACGGGGTCTAAGAAATTACAAATTTGAATCGTATATCCAAAATTTCCTTGATTAAACAAAATTCTTTAACTAAAAGATATTACCTTAAATCTCAACAAATCATTTTTTGTTTACTTTTTAAAAACCAATAAATTTATACTTAAATAAATGCTAGGCTAAAAAGTTATTATATAAACTAAAGAATTTGATTGTATTTAATATTTAGCAACCAAAGTCAAGAATTTAACCTCAAAATCATGCACACACACTTGGGTACTTCACAAAGGTAGGTAAAAAAAAAATACTTCACAAAGAATCATAGATTTTATTTTATTATTATTATTACTATTATTTTTCTTCAAAGTTCGAGTGATCAGTAAATTCAAATCCTCAATCAATTACATGATATTCTATTTTTTAATAAATATCACAGTTCTCACTTTTTTCCTTTCTTTCATTAAAATTTTAAATATATTAC
>JBBMEF010000028.1:2076776-2094059 GCA_037832685.1 Sicyos baderoa
ACCTTTCAATTGAAGGAAAAAAAAAGTTTCAATATCTAAAAGAAATAGTTTTGAATAACTTCAATTTTTCTATCCAATAAAAAAAGCTTCAAATTTAGAAACATTATTTGTTCTACTTTGTTCTACGGTTTGGAATGAATGATTTAAAATCAATCCGATTTTAAAATTATTTGAATATTTTATTGAGAACAAAAACAAAATTAAGAGTTTACTAAAATTAAAAAAAATGATACGAATCAACAATATATATAATTGAGAACAATAACATGATTAGTGTCACCTTTTTTTCTTTTAATTTTTATATCCATGATTAGTGTCACTTAGTTTGTTAAATATATTATAAATTCCACTCTATTTTTTTAAAGATTGATTTTAATTTATTGATGGAAGTTATTTAAGATTATTAATTTAAGTCAGAAAGAATAGTAATTCAACAGCTCTGGTATACTTTAGTAAATTGATGTTATTTTTTTTTAATGATTAAGCTTCAATCAAAGGATATAATTAGAACAAGAATGTTCCATTTTGATCTTTTTTTTTTCTCTATATTTAAGATAGTTAGAATCATTATTATTATTATTTTTTACTAAAAAAAATAATAATTATTTTTTATTAAAAAAATAATAATTATTTTTTACTATATTTATGATAATTATAAAAAAAAAAATTTTGTTAGATTTATAAAAAAAAATTATAAAATTAAAGATATTTACTAAGCTTTGATACATGTACAAATTCCCCTGTTATTTTTTAATATATAATTTAGCAAAATATAAATAATAATGTGTTTAGTTTATTGTTTGGTGGTAATAAAATTCAAGACCACGAACATAAATTCGTTGACTCTCATTTTTGAGTTTGTGTGGAAGAAGCGATGACAGAGACAACAATGGAGGGAGCGCCGACTCGAATAATGCTCGCAGTGAATCAATCAACCATCAAAGGCTATCCTCACGCCTCCATAAGCAGCAGCCGAGCCTTCCAATGGACGCTCCAGAAGATCGTCCGCAACAACCCCGCTGGTTTCAAGCTGCTCTTCCTCCATGTCCTCGTCCCCGATGAAGACGGTTCGTTTTTTTCTTTTGATTCCCTCTTCGCTCGATTCTGTGAAATTCAATTCGATCCTGTTGATTGATTATTGTTTTGCGTAATCCGATCTTTATCTGATGAATTTCTTGTTATTTTGGAAAAAAATTAGGGAGGTGATGGTTTATATGTGGTGTTTAAGGACGTTTAGTTGTGTATTTGAGGCAGGAAGGTGTTGAAGCACGGTTTATATGTCTTTACTGTAATCTATGCCCTAGAATTGTTTGATCCTCTTTAGTGATCCGGAATTGTGTAAATTGGATGATGAGAAATATAGCGATCGCGCTAATGACTGATTTAGACAACTATTATGAATGGTTGATGATCAAGCGATTGTTTAGAAGAACCTGATGACTGATTTCGATTATATAATTAGCTTCCTCTGTCCTTTTCTTTATGTGTTTTTCCTGTCGAATATAAAACAACTTTTTTCATTTGTTTTTGGTAGAATTTCATGCTATTTCGTCGTGATGTTTGTTCTTGATTTTCTTTTTATTAAATCGATGTACTCAGCCATTTGAACATTTTGAAAAATGTGTTCTAGCAGTATTGCAGCAGATGCTTACTGCTTCTATTTCTATTATTGGTGGGGGAAGCAGGCCATTTTGGAGAAGTTTAGGACATGACCTTAGCAGAGACGGGTTGAATCTTTTTTTTTTTTTTGGAAGATCTGTTTGTTTTCAGTTTTCTGAAACAAAAAACAGGGGGAATGAGAATGATTGCAGGGAACATGAAAGAAAATGATTATGGAGAGAATGATTATTTTTATTTGTGATGTAGAGAATGATTATGGGAAGAATAATTATTTATGTCTGGAGTGAAAGGAATGATTATGAGGAAAATAAAATAATGAGTATGATAATAGTAAAAAATAGTGTTATGATGTATAAAAAGTTGTTAATGGGAGAATAAAAAGTAGTTAGGAGAAGAATAAAAAATGATTTTAGAAAAACGAGATTATGAGAGGAATCAGCCCCATTCCCATTCTTCCCATTTGTTCATGTCTTTTGCCTCCTGTTTAGTTTCTCTAGGTGTTTTATGTTTGTTTATTTCTCAGTACCATTACGGTAGAATTGTTAGTGTCACATCTTATTTCATTTTATCTCCTGAGCATGCCTCCTCTGTGCCTAAACATGCCCCAATTTCCTTTAGAGTTCGAGGACACGTAAACAGAGGCACATGCTGCTATCCGGTTCTAGTAAAGTCCTAGCATGGCCCCATTTTCCGAACATACTCAAATTTAAATTTAAAAGACGAGTAGATGACATGCATCTAAATCACATGCATAGCACGCTTTTTTGGGATATTTTGTACGAAATCACTTCTCTTGATTTGATCCTTGAGCTTCCCTTAGCTTCATATTTGGTTTCTGAAGTTTTCTTTGTCATAATTGGATTTTTCTAAGGAGAAATATATAGTTCCCAAGGCATGACCTAAATATTGATGCCTACCCATATTGTCAAATATGAGTCATATTCTTTTTTTTATTATTATTTGTTTTTTTGAAGTTAAGATAAAGTAGAATGTGACCCATATTTGACTCTAGACATCAATATTTAGGTCCTGTTTGGACATGATTTAAATATTTCATTCTTTTTTTTTAGAATGTCCAGCCTTCAAAAAGAGAGGGCGAAAAGTGTTTTTATCTCATTAAAAGTACTTTTCAATTTTTTTTAGTTTTATTCTTGCCCAAGAGTTATTTGAAATTCAATGTTCATGTTAGATAATCAGACCCAACACTTATGCTCAATTCCTTGAGCTTTATGCATGTGGTTTGTGAGTTTTTTTTTTTTTTTTTTTGCCTTATTTGGATTTTAGCAGTTTTTTGTTTCGGTCATGTAATGCCCTCTTGAAATTTTTAGATTCATCGGCTATTTCTGAGAAAGATTATCTCATTTCTCTCTGTTTTTCTCAATAGTTTTGAACATAATATTTACTGGTTTCGTTCATAGGTACTATACTAACTTTGTATTTCTTGGAATACTTTCAATAGTTTGATCCTTCTTGATGAATTCTCCCATTTCTCTGATTTTTCTCTTCTTTTTTTCCTGACATTTACAATGAGAACTGAGGTGTGAGATGGCGGTGTACCATATGATCATGATTCTATATGTATATATATGATAATGATCCTTCCAGCTCATTTTGTTTATCGTAGGTTTTGATGAGGTAGATAGTGTCTTTGCGTCACCCAATGATTTTGAAAACTTGAAGAAAAGGGACAATGCAAGAGGTCATCGACTACTGGAGTTCTTTGTCAATAGATGTCATGAAATTGGGGTAATCCATGTTTTACGACTTTTCCTGCTGGATTGATCCATCAATATAAATATGCATAAAATATACAATTACAACCTAACATGCTGTGTTCGGCTGTTCGCAGCAGAAAAATCAAACAATGCCATCGTTTAAGAAGGCAATGTCATGATAGTTATTTTTGTGGATATTTGAGCACAATTTTTTTTTCCTTACATAGTTCTATTTCAAGTTGCCCAGTGTTCATTTTTGTTGCAATAATGTTTTGTAGCTTGCTTGGGAAGCTTGGCTTAAGAAAGGCAGTCCCACCGAAGTAATTTGTCACGAGACGAAACTCGTGCAACCTGATTTTCTAGTTTTGGGAAGCAGGGGCCTTGGCACATTCAAAAGGTATGCTTGAGTTGTATTAACTCTTGGACAATACTGATTTTCAATTATGAGGCATATTTTATCATTTCTTGGCATGTTTTTACTATGGAAAAGCACATCTTATCATTTCTTGGCCTGTTTTTACTATTGACAACCAAACTGTCTGGCAAACCTCTTGTGGATATCTGCAGGGTCTTTGTAGGCACCGTAAGTGAATTCTGTGTAAAACATGCGGAGTGCCCTGTAATTACGGTCAAGCGCAGGGAGGACGAGATGCCGGAAGATTCCGTCGACGACTGAGCTTGTAGCCGAAAAAACTCCAGGCATATTTCATTTGATTTCATATTGTTTATAAATAAGAAACTTTCTGTGAGGTCTTGTGTATTAAGTGTGCAAAAGTTTTCAATTCGCCACTGAATTGCATGTGTGTTGTGATTTGTTCAAGCATACACTATTACACCTTTTTTTTTTGAGTTCAACAACAAATGTGGGATTTGGACCCATGAGATCTTGGCTCATAGGCACAGCACACATTGTGTTGTGCCACATTATTGATAAAGCATTTGAGAATTTGGTAAGACCATTTTGACCCATTAGTTATCAATTCTAGATAACTAAAAGTTAAGACCATTTTCTCCAAACAGACTTTGAAATACAAAACAACAATTAGGCGAACAGGAACATAAAACAAGCAAGGATTCTAACTTCACAGTTCAACAAAAAAAGAAGAAAAAAGAAAAAGAAAAAGAGAAATCTTTGTTTTTTCTAATTACCCGCGGCCATTAAACAATGGCGATTTTAGCTCCAGCTTCTTCAAGCTGTTTCTTTGCATCCTCAGCCTCTTCTTTGGAAATCCCTTCCTTGAACTTCTTGGGCAGACCTTCAATTAGTTCTTTGGCCTCCTTCAAGGCCAAGCTTGTCAATCCTCTCACTGCCTTGATCACTGCAATCCTGGCATTGCTTGGCACCTCCTCAATGACCACATCGAACTCCGTCTTCTCCTCGACCGCCTCGGCAGGCGCATCCCCGCCTGCCGCGGGTGCTGCCGCGACCGCCGCGGGGGCGAAGGAGGCAGCGGAGACACCAAGCTTGTCTTGGAGGAAGTCCACCAGAATGCGGGCTTCCTCGAGGGTGAGGCTGGAGATGTCGGCGCCGAGCTTCTCGATCTTCTCGGGAGCCGACACGGCGGAGATGGGGCGGAGGTGGGTGGCGCGGTGGGAGGTGGCGGCGGAGGAATGGGGGAGTGGGAATTGGAGGGATGTGAATTCGGAAGAGTGATGGGAAATGGAAAGGTAGGATGGGAAACGGAGAGCGGTGAGAGTGGAGAATGTGGAAGCCATTTCTGTTATTGTAATGTGGGGTTTGAGAACAACAAACAAAGAGGAAGATGATAGGATAAGCAAGGCCAAGGTTGTTTTCCCTTCACTACCCCTCTTTCTTTTCTGAATGGAGGGTAAAATAGGGACAAAATAAAGTTTCAACAAATGTCCAAAAGAAAAAGGGGCATTCCGAGAATCGAACTCGGGACCTCTCGCACCCAAAGCGAGAATCATACCACTAGACCAAATGCCCTGTTTTGAAATGCTCGTGCTGTGATAAATATATACCCATACTGTAATCTTTCAAAAAATACTACCTCAATGCATTTGAATGATATAAACGTAAATTTACAAACAATTAACTGAAATAACGAAAAAAAGAATATATAAATTTCTCCTAAAAATATATATAAATTTACGTAATTTACGTCAAGATAGATGCAAAAATCGTTTCATAATTCATCACTCTTAATAGGTCAAAACAATAAAGTCCAAAATATAAAACTTAAATTAGATTTTTGAAGACTATTATTAAAATCCTAATACATAATGACTTCGTGCTAAGTGGATGAGCAAAACTCAATTGATATACTTAATTTATTATTAATAACCTAAAATCCGTAATCCCATATAATATGTCTTATTAAGTTAGTTTTGTTTAACCTATCTAATAAGATTAAAAATACTTGTGAAATATTAGAACGAACAAACGAAACTCCTTTCAAGCTTGCTGTAAAATAATTTCCCAAAAGCGACCATGATTAATGACCCACCCTCTTCATGAAAATCAATAAATACACCAGAGACAAGTAAATTATAAATTATAACTTTTTAGCTTTTCTATAATTTAATATTAATTTTTCTAGCATTCAATATTGCTTACATGTGAATCATACCAAGTACAAGATTGGTACATCATAAAAACTTCAATGCTTGATGCTAGCTGAACCCCGTAAACGAGCCTTCTCACCATCGACGACGTCTCCTCCCGTACCAATATGCAAATGCAGCAATCGATCCAGCAAGGATAACCCCGGTAGTCGCATGCCATCGATACACCGGTTTCTCTAGAACCAGGGAAGGCACGGAACAGCGAACATTAGTGACTTGTGATGGAGGTGGTTCAGGTTTATGTCTAACTGCCATAGCATAGCTTAGTCCCTGGTTTTCTAACTCTGTCAAATCCTCAATAGCAGGTTTCAAACTAGTGACCATAGCTATAGCTGCATACTCTTCTTGTGTTCCACCTTCAAGAAAGGATCCAACTAGGTGACCTTTGTTTACCCAATAAGCTCCAAATGTGTGTCCCGAGAAATCCCCGAAATGTACTACTTCCCCGGCATTGTCCCCGTAAAATTGCCAGGAGAGTGCGAATACTCTGGAGTAGAAAAATGGTACATAGTCAAAGTCTCCAGTTGTTTCTGGTTCCATAATGGCAGCAACAGCATGTCTAGCAGATTTTCTGGCTGAGTCGACATGCTCAAGTCTCCGGATTTCACTGAAAAGCTTGACTGGAAATGCTGCTACATCTCCAACTGCATAGACCGAGCTGTTACTCGACTGCATCTTTCCGTTTACCTTGATTCCACCCTTTTCCAAGGTCAGCTGCCCTTCAAAGAGGCCCGTGTTTGGGCGAATTCCTATTCCAACAACAACCATATCTACAGGTAGCCGTTTTCCATCTCTTAGGTTGACAGCAACAGCCTGAAAATGGTATCAAAGTAAGCATAATTCAATTGGTATATTGAATGAATGAGTTATCAACCATAAGGTCTGTGGTTTGAGTCCCTCTACAAATACACGAAATGAGATTCTGAATTCAGTGCCAGACCTGTCTATCATTCATTCTTAAGGAATTTTGAAGAAAAACTTAAAACAAACAATATTTTGGAATCTGGGCTCAATGAAAGCTAACACAGTTTTCACTGGGCATCGACTCCTCTTCTTATCATAGTTTTCCACCCTATGATAACCCAGATTAAGATTCCTTACGTAACCATTTTATTTTTTATTTTTGAAAATTAAGCCTATAAATACAATGCGATTTCCTTGTTTTTTTTAATCAACTTTTCGCATGTGTTAACCAATCCATGTTTTGGGAAAAAAAAAAAAAAAAAAAAAAAAAACAAGAATCAATAAGAAAAGAAAAAGGAAAAAATGAGTGAGTTTTCAATAACTTGTTTTTGTTTTTAGAATTCAAATGCCTCCTTAAGGGAGACAACAAGGACGGTAGAGAAATTGAGATATAACACTTAATTTTCTTTAAAAAAATAAAACATATGGTTATCTAAAATAGTGTATGTTGTACCTTTCCGTTAGAGTCTATATCAAATGATGACAAGGCAGTTCCCTTGACAAACTCAACTCCTTTAGCCTTGTAATAATCTTCATAAAAGCTTGCAATCTTGGGGGTAAATAGACGAGGCACTGTAATAAAGACGACAAGATCCATAAGATTACAAATTAGACTAATTTCCCAATAATACATACAGGGCAAGATCAAATGTGCAAAACACCAAGCAAGATTAATGACTAAGCAATAAATAAAAGCATCATAACTAAGTTACTTACTACACTGTGCTTCGGGGAAAACCATTGTTACATTGATTTTGTTTATCACTAGAGATGCAGCACACTCCATTCCTACATACCCGCCGCCAATTACAACAGCGTTACCTCCCGAACAAGATTGCATCGAATCAACAAGCCTATTTGCATCAGTTAGGTCTCGTAGATAACATACATTTTCTGCATCTGAACCATTCACTCCAAATTCTTCTAGCTTCAAAGCCTACACCCAAAAAAAAAAAAAATTACTCAACCCATTGTGAGAACGAGGAGTCGTTTGTGCATAACGTCAGCTTGCTTATTTCAGCTAGCGACTACAATTCTATGAACATTTCTAGACTACCATGAACTTTAAGATCTATTAAATCGGTAACTTGCATAGCCATGATAAGAAACAAGTTTTGACTAGTTAAACTCTAATAATATTAACTAAACAAAGTGAAAATATTAGATTATTGGCTAATGTTAAGAGTTGAATGTATAAAAAGTAATGCTTTCTGTAAAAGATCGGTTCTATACCCGAGCACCTGTGGCAATGATGAGAATCTTGTAACTAATAGTCTCTCCAGCTGCTGTTAACAAGGTCCTGCGCCTTACATCAGCAGATATAACTCGGGTTCCAAGTACTAATTCAATTCCTAAAAACAAGACAAAAGCATACAACATTTTAGAGATATACTACTTTGTATTTGGAAAAAGCAAAAATAAAATCAGATTATCTAAATGATCACATGCTCCTAAAATTTCTGGTGTCTAAAGTTGTGGGATTAAAAGATACAAAGGGTAGAAGGTATAAATTGCTATGAAGTGGCATAAGAAAGAAACAAGCAATGCTCAAATGGTCCTTAAGCTTCCTACATATACACATTAGAATTGCAGACCAAGCAAGATAGATACGAATTACTTGCCATGTTCTTTGTACCATTTTGGAGTTAACCGTTCCTCATTAGCACCAACACATGTGTGGATTGCTGGAAGGCGTGCCGGAGCTGCAAATTAACATAGAATTCTAATTACATATGTATCCTATAAAGCAACTAACAAAACGCAATAGCAATAACGATGAAGAAGGGTTCTTTCTGATGCTACTCAAGATGATAAAAAAGCTAGCATCCAGGTGAATGATAGAAAGAACATTGTTAATAGAAAATAACTATCACAGTCTGCATCAATTCTTTCCAAAAAGTTCCAATACTTAAGGAAACATCTGGATTTCCACATTTCTTGAAGAAATGTATTCTTGAGGGCTTTAATTTTTATAGTAAACAAAAAAAATTCATTGATTATATGAAAGAGATACAATAATCCTATCGAAACAGGATATAATAGATAGAAGAGATAAAGCTAGACAAAATTCTTGAGGGTACATAAAACAATAACAAACCCAAAAGAGAAGGAACCAAAGGGCCCAATAAGGGGAAGCAAAAACCAAAATAAACAAAGGTCCTACCTTCTGGAAGTAAATACCCTTTACTTAAAGCAGGTCTCTCATAAGGTGCAACCTATCAGAGATTCAAACAAACTTCGTATCATAAAAAATCAAAGATAATTCTCACCTGACACATAGTAACCAGATGAGATAAAATACCAAAACATTGATCTATTAATGTAACTTTACTTATTTAATGATAACCACCAATTTATCTTCAACTTTACATGATTAATCCAACTGAGATGCTCTACCACAACAGGGAATCAACACTTAAAGCAGAGAAATTCTGTGCTGCCAGATATGATAATTGATGATATTCAAATCATTAGGAAAACTTCCTTCTTATTTTTCTTTTTTTTTTAATCTTCGTGATTGTCTGGATCAGCTTACGCGAAACTCGACTATTGTCAAGCGACATACCGTTTGGATTAAACCCATCACCTCTTAGTTGCTTAAACTCTAGGATGGTTCATAAGCAATACTTTCCTATTTGTAAGGAAAAGAACACGAGAATTTTTATTTTTTTATATCCATTACTATTGGGTCAGCTTGCGCTTATCTCAATTAGAAGTACGACTTCCCCCTATAATATTTGAATGTAGGAAATTAAATAGTAGGTAGGGATTAAGAAAAGAAATGTTCAGATTTCCAAAAGAACGGCTCAATGAAATACGAAGATTATTGAAGATATGAAATGAAATATTGCGAGAAAAGAGAAGGGAATTTAGGTTACAGTTTCGTCAGAAATTATGCAGAGTTCGCCATGGGAGACTCCTCGCTTGGTGAATTCAAGGGCTGCGTATCCAGCCGCCACGCCGCCGCCCAGAATCACATATACGAACGCCCTTCCCATTTCTCTCTCTCTTTCTTTGGTTATCGGCGTTCGGAGAAACAGGCGATTCCGGCCATCACCTCCATTCGAAGCGTTCCTACAAACAACAAGATAAAATTACAATTATTTTATTTATTTATTTCTTCTTCGTTTTTCTAATGTCAAATTACCATTTTAGTCAATCTAATCCATCAATATATATTTCTATAAATTAATATTTTAGATTGGAATATTCATATCCATTTTTCCACTCTCTATATAAGAAATTACACGAAAAAGTTTCTGATTATAAGGTTGCATGCTCCTTTTATACTGATACTACTTTTACTTTGCTTTTCGATTCTTTATTTTTACGATGAGGGACAATCTTCTTCTATTTTATAAAAAGAATTCAACCCCTAAAATATTGTTCGATGTTGTTTTCAAAGTTTTATTTAAATACAAAATATCTAAATATTTTTTATTTACACATATCTAGTGTATATATACACACAAAAATCCATTTTTTTTTTTACTTTAAAGTCCTAACAATGATATATGGAAAATTGGTCATTTAACTTTTTAGAATGACATTTTTTAATAATTTTTTAAAAATGTTTTATACATAATAAAATATAAAATATTTACTTTAGTTAAAGTCTATCAATTTTAAATTTTATTAGATTGAAACTTATCAATTTCACTTGATTAAAGAATATCAAATTCTTAAAAGGGGGATTGAATCCATTTTTACTCTATTTTAAACTTTTTCTGAAATTTTGACATCCATAAGTACATATATAATTTTATAATTTTGTTTTTTTACTCATGAAAAACGGCTACTTTTTTTTTAATTATAGACTAAATCAAAACAGAACATAAATTATAAGGCTAAAGTGGTAATTGACAACGCATTTAAATTTTTTTTTTTTTTTTTCTGACAGGCGCATTTAAATATTTTTCGGCTCAGAGGATAATTTGGTTTCTAGCGATCTACATCGGAGACGTGTGGCAGTTATGGAAAGGATCGAATTTACCATTTTATCCTTTGTAATCCAGTGCTTCTATATGTACCAGAATCGTTGATGAAAAAGCAACCTCAGCCGTTGATTAGTCTGTTGATCTGACTGAATTCCAAATGGAGAGTGAAGATTCCTTTGATGCCAAAAAACCAACGAACAGATTAAGCCACGTGGCATTATGTCAGAGATCAAATTGAAGAGCAAGGATAACGATAACGATACCAGTTCTGTCCATGCCACTACATTTTCTCTTTTCTTAATTATTTTTGCAAAATAAATTGCAAAATTCTATGAAATTTGATGGCTGATATAGTACAACTATGTCATCTTTTTGAAGTTTAATTCTACGATTTGTACGTTTAAAATGTCTTTTTTAAGGTAAAAGTTGGTATGGAATCTATAAATTGTTGAATAATTAAATTTCAGATGTATTTATACCAAACAAACTAGAAGCTTTTTGAGATCTGTAAATCAAATCAAGATAATTTAAAATAGGAAAATGACAGCTTAGATCTAAATTTCTAGAATAAATCTAATAGTTGTTGGTTTAAAATGTTAACTTTGGAACAAACCGATAATTGTAGAATAAGAAACTTAATAGTTTTGGGGGATTTCAAAAAAAATAAAATTGTATAGGAGATCATATTATTTTGTTTTCATTTTTATTTTTTATAGAAGTCTGGCAAACTGTTTTGCTGCTAACAAACAGAGAAACTATACTCCTATCGTCGCCTAACTTTACCCGCGCTAACTTTACCGCGCGATCCTGCCTGATTGCAACAACCTCAACTGCTTCCTGCCTGTATAAAGAAGGGAGGCTATCACATTTACAAATGATCTTCAAAATCAATATCAGAAGCACATATTTCATTGATAAAACGAAATATACAAAAGAGACGGAGAGATCTCTCCAACCATAGAGGTTAAGTTCTTTTTATGGTTCTTTATTGGTGTATGTCTGTTATCTTTCTTTTTTTTTGTTTAAATAAGACATACCACCTGAACCCTACAACATTTAGATGTCAAGGAAACTCGTATGAAATTAATTCTTACGTAGGTGGCCACCATGGATTCTATTACCTTCTTTGATCACTTGAGCCACTCCATGATGGTTAGTGTATGTCTGTTATCTAGTTTGAAATAATTTGGACCAAGATGGGGAAAAATTTATGTTCAAATAAATAATGAAGTTCCTTCCTACTAATAATAAAATTCATGCCAATATCCAAACATGAAGTGAATTTTTTTTATTCTTTTTTTAGAAAAGCATGAAGTGAACATTTGAACAAAGATATTGTACGCTCAGACGGTGTTAATAGATTTTTGTGCTTACCTTGCCAGCAATGTTGTTGGAAAGCCAGTCTAAACCCTCGTACAAACCCTCTCCAGATGTTGCACATGTGCTCTGGATGTACCTGTAATGAAATATTAATTTACGTATTAGCACAGATGCAATATACCACGGTTCTTAAATCTTAACAGCATAATGTAATGTTAGCACAATATTCAGATAATTTGAAATATCGACTTGAAACTTCTTAATAACTTTGACATTATAGATAGATACTCAATAAACATGGCCAAGAGATTTCACTACTAAAAGTCATCAACCAAGAGTTAGTACAATGGATTTACTCCAAAATGTAATTCTAAGAAGCACTAAAATGAACATGCACAGGATAACACTTTTATCATATTTTGAAAATTAGGACACAACACTCACAGGAACATGTTTGATGGTATAAGATCACATATCCTTTCTTCTTTTTGTCTTTTAATGGAAAACCAGATTTATACTACAAAAGGAGCCAACAAAAAACAGCCCGACAAAAAGTCGCAAAAAACGAACTAGCCATACAGAAAAGGGCTCCAATCTTAAGAGAATAAGGCTTTAAGAGATAGTTACACAGTTCTTTTGAAACACACACACAAAGGAGAGTATTAAATCGATCAAAAGACGAAACTTATTTCCAAGAACTCTCAACAGTGAGCATTCTCGTATTTCACCTGAGTCAAATCCCCCATAAATCTCTTCAATTTTGTCATATTCAACTAGACTAACGCCCAGCTAAAATCCATTCTGAAATTCAAGTCTTTCTTTATTCGGCTGATATAATGTATAAATCTATTGACAATCACAGAATGTTCTTCCCCATTTAACTTTTATTTTATCCTTCCAAAATTCCAAATACAAAATCAATTGTTCCAAATTACAGGAAATGTCTCCAAAAATCATTTACCAGTGGCGTTGACGGAGTGAATGAAGACCAAGCTTGTCAGTTATTTCAGCAGCATTCATTGCATTGGGAAGATCTTGCTTGTTAGCAAATACCAGCAACACAGCATCTCTCAGTTCATCCTGAAACCAGATTAGTTGGGAAATTCAGTGTCTAAATGTCTATTTTCTTCAACAAATTATGTATATTGTATAAAACAAAAGAACAGAAAAGCTTCAAAAAAACTATAAATTCACAAGCAACAAGAAGCAACCTATGATATGATAGTAAGCATTTTATTCAGTCTACAAATTTTATTCTAAAACAGAAAGCAGGTTCGTTCAACCGTGTGAAAAGAAAAATAGAACAGGGCCACACCTCATTCAACATTCTGTGCAACTCATCTCTTGCCTCAACAACACGATCCCTGTCATTGCTATCCACAACAAATATGAGACCCTGTGTGTTTTGGAAGTAATGCCTCCAAAGTGGACGAATCTATTCAATTTGTCAAAAGAATGATAATAAATGAGTTTCCATCATACAAAATAAATTTTATCCATAAACAAAAGAATATCTTACACAATAGAATAGAAAATCCATGCACAAGAAACTAAAAATAAGAAGTAATCCCAAATCTCAATCATGGTGTGACTAGCAAACTTGACACTTGAAAGTATATTCTAATCAGCATTCAGCACAGCAATACAAGACTGCTGAGAACAATAATTTGGGCGCTTCATCAGCAACCGCCACCAAATTATATATTCTGCTCCCAAAGGCCAAAGCCAACAAGGCAGACAATCACAGGGACAGAAGAATGTAAAGAAGGAAGATAAAGGAGAGAAGCATACTTTGTCCTGACCACCAACATCCCATACGGTGAAGCTGATGTTCTTATATTCTACGGTCTCCACATTAAATCCTGAAAAAAAAAAGCAACTCCATGATCTATCGTTTAGTACTTCCACGTAAAGTAAGGAATACATCAAGAGACACACAAATAATATCACAATATTAAAAGTGTTGGTTGATATAATTAAATTTGCTCCAACTCATAAGCTTAAACTTTCGGTTGATTGGTGGTTTAATATAATTCAACAGTAGAAGGTCCTGAGTTCGAGTTCCTACCAAGTTATTTCCTTCCCGATTAAAATTGAATTCCACTTGTAGAGCATTTATCAAATTTCTAAGCCCACAAGTGAGGAGGAGTATTGTGTTCATATTATTAAATTTGTCTCTACCCATAAACTTAAGCTTTTGGGTTGATTGGTGTTTTAACATAATTCAACACGCACCTGAAGAGTGCAAAACTGAAAAGAAACAATATGACTAATGCATAGAAGAAATAGAAAAATGAATCCAATGCGTGAACAAACGAATTTCACAAATGAGTAACAATAATTCAAATTGCAATCAAAATTTGGAAAAAGAACTCACCAATTGTAGGGATAGTAGTGACAATTTCTCCGAGCTTGAGCTTATACAAGATGGTGGTCTTACCGGCAGCATCGAGACCAACCATCAGAATGCGCATCTCTTTCTTGGCAAAAAGCCTGCTGAAGAGTTTGGTGAAGGTCAACCCCATTTCTGATTCACTTTAGCCGGCAATCCCTACAGTCCGATGAGCTGATACAATAAAACCACAAAAGTAATCAAATCAAGCAGTCCAACAAACTACGAAGAGACGAAGCAACCAGAAATAAGAGATCAAATCAGCAGTTCAACAAAACACGAAGCGATCAAATCAGCAATTCAACAAAATACGAAAAGATCAAGCAAAAATCCAACCTAGGGGCTAAAATCCAAACAATAAATCGCTCGATTCCCCTTCAATTCTGAAGAACAGAAGAGAAGAACGAAATTAATCGCGTAAAAACCTTGGAACGAAAATCGCAGGAACATGAAGTATTACTCTACCAGATTCAATAAGGGATTACGAAACTGAAGACGTGAATTGAAAGAACATAGAGAAATGAAAAGCGAGTTGAGAGAATACTGAGGCTTCAAAATGGCGAACAAAGTGTAAAGCTCTGAACGAGACGATGGCCGAAGGAGCAAAGAAGCTTAATTATTATTATTATTATTATTATTATTATTATTATATAATGTTTATATTAGGTTAAGTTATATGATTCCTTAGGACTGATTTCGATTAGGTCAATTTTGTGCTAAACCCAAGTCTAAATCAATATCTAATCAATAGTTGGTTCAGATTTTATTTGATTTCATACAATTTTGGCTTTTTATTTCAATGAAAAATAGATTCTATTTTTCAAGTTTTTTTTGTTTGATTTTTGGATTTTTATTCTATCTGAAAACAACATTTTTTTTATAAATAACATAATATTTTTTTTGATAAAATTATTTTAATTACAATTGGTATTTGTAATCTCATCCCGAAGGCTCATTTTGACCAATTAAGCCACCTCATGATGGTTAGCATATAAGTGTAAAGTTAAAATTTGGTTAGTGTTTACATACTTTCTCAAGAAAAATGAAAGTTTGAACACATTTTAGGAAATTGAAGTAAACATAAGTTTAAATTGATATATATATATATATATATATATATCAAATGATTATCAAATGAAGTCCAAAAGGTTAGATAGTTTTTAGATGTTTTTCACATAGTTATTATGTACTAATACAAAGAATAAATAACCGAATAGGACAGTGACACAATGGTTTCTTTATTTGGTTGTAAACCAGTTCAACATCAGCGTCACGAGTTTGATCCCTAGAATCGATATTTGTAATCCCCTTTCCAATTTGTACTCATACAAAAAAAAAAAATACAGAGAATAAATGGAAAAGAAAAAGGCATTAATATTTTTATCAAGCAATTAATTAATTAAAAAAAAAAAAGTTTCCATATCCAGCTCCCTCAAGTGTCTCCCCCAACCGTCCGATCATTCAACTTTTTTACACAACATGAAAGTTAACGAAAGCACATAACAATGTCTTCCACGTCATCTTAACATGCATGTCCCAGAAATTTTCATAAAATACAAGACTTTATAACGACCTAATGATGATTATAATTTGCATATATATATAAATATATATTTTATGCTTCCTTAAAAATATATTAAAAAAAAGAGCTCAACAGTCATAATCAACAAGCAACCTGAACCGTTGGATCCCAAACTTAACCAACGGCTTTAGATCTAATGGGGTCCACTACCTTTGCGTTTTCTCACTAATAAAACCTTGTAATAACCTTACAAGACAGACATTTTCTCACACAAAAAAGAAAGAAGAAAAACAAAAACTTTTGCCTTTGTTTTTTTTCTTCCTTCTTGAGCTAGAGCTCTTTGGTTGAAGCTTTGAACTTTTTATTTTTTTTGTCTTCATGGAGTTTGATTCCAACTTCAAAGATGATCTTCCCTTCTTCTCGAGCTTCTTCTCCGATAAGCTCGAGCCAAAACCGCAACTCGACGACGTAAACAACGAGTTTTCGGCCATGGAATTAGCCAGCTCCCATTATCAAATTCAGCATGATCAATTTCTTCATTATTTTCCCATCAATGGATCTGATTCAATCAACACTAATTCTGATCATCATCATTTTTCATTGGATGGGTCCTTACAAAGCCTTCTTTATGGGATGCCAACCCAAAGTTTTGATCAAAATTTTGAACCTTTTGGAAATGAATTCTCTAAAGATCACACCTTTGAAAATGGGGCCAAGTTCATGCATGGCCTTTTAGGTTCTGGGGCTGTTTGGACAAATTTTCAAGGAAACTTTTTGCCTCAAATTTCTCAGCCACCAAACAGTACTCATTTAGGGCTGGGATCAGCTACTGCAGGCTGTGATGATCAAATCAAGAAGAAAAAAAGAATTCAATTAAGAAAGGAAAACAAGCCTCAAAAGAAGCTTCCAAACATAGTAAAAGGACAGTGGACTCCTCAAGAAGACAGGTACAATTAACCTTAATTTTTCAGACCATTATTTCTCATTATTAAGTTTCATTTAAAAAAAAAATATTTTGGCCGAATGAGCGAGTGACGCAGTGGTTTTATTGTTCGATTATAAACTAGTTCAACATCAGCGTGACAGGTTTGATCCCTATAATCAGTATTTGTAATCCCCCAACTTGTACTCAAAAAGAAAAAATTGTGTTTTTGCATTAGGGTTTTTTTCTTGATGGGAAAATTAAATCAGGGATATTGATTTTGTGTGATTATTATTATTATTATT
>JBBMEF010000028.1:2131954-2151193 GCA_037832685.1 Sicyos baderoa
ATGCATTGATTATGGGATGTACAAATATGGAATGATTCTATTTGCAATAATTGTGAAATTGATTTTGTTTTAATGAAAAATCCGAAAATTCAAAAATAAAAGAGAAAATGGTCATTAATGATGATAAGGGCATTATGTGATTTAATAAAAAATAATTTCCAGAATAAAAAAACAAGAAAATAAATTTGCAATTATTTCTCTTTTATGAGAAATTTGTAATTATTTCTTAAAAATGATCTAAGAAGTACAATTTTTCTTTTTAAAATTTTAATTTAATTTAAAAAATATAAGTAAAATATAAACATCAAATTAAAAAAAATAATAATAATAATAAAAAAAACATTTTACCATCCATTTCGACTCCAAGATTCAAGAAGTGATCGATCAAACACCAAAAGAAGGTGTATAGTATTAGATAAACACGTAGTTTCATCTCAAAATTAATTGACAATAATCTTATAAATAGTGATGCCTTCATCTTTTCCACACGTTCACCTTTCTTCCTGTGCCTACATTTCTACCATGAGAGCAAATAGAATTTTAGTTTCTGGGCCATGGCAGTTTCTGGTACACAGATTTGAATCGTTCGAATCAAACTCGAATTATGTACAGCTCCTCTGCTTTCATCAAGTCGGTTATTCCGAATATAGATTATTCATCTCAATCATACTACAACCAGCTTCTTTTTTCGGCTTCTCGATCGACATTCGAGATGATCTAGTTACTCCTTTCATTTTGTGTTCTTCCTCAATTTTCTGATATTGTGTATAATCAGACAACCTCCCAGCAATGGCATATGTACTATAAAGAAGCATTGAATCAGTGGGGTGTTCATCATTTAAATCAACCAGCATTCTCTTCACAGACTCTCCCAGTTCAACATCTCCATATACCCTACAAGCTGCTAGCAGTGCTCGCCATCCGGTAACATCGCCCTTCAAAGGTAAGCTCTTGATTAGGTTATGCGCTTCCTCCAACAACCCCGCGCGACCAAGAAGATCGATGATACATCCATAGTGCTCAATCTTTGGTGTCATGCCATATTCATACACCATTCTCTTGAAACATCTCAACCCTTCTACCACTATGCCGCCATGACTACACGCATTCAAGACTGCCAAGAAAGTTACTTCATTGGGCCGAAAACCGTCCTCCTCCATCCTATATAAAGTTTCAATCGCCTTCTTCGTCTGGCCATGAGCCCCGTAACCGGTTATCATGGTTGTCCAAGTCTTCACATCTTTATCCTTTATCTTGCTGAAAATGTCAATTGCCTTGTCTAAGAACCCACATTTAGCATACATATTAATTAGAGCTGTTCCAAGAACAGCATCAAGAACCAAATCTTCCTCTTCAACATAATTGCCAAGGTATTTACCTGTACTCACAGCATCAAAGGTAGCACAAGCTGAGAGTAATCCTGCCAATGTGGATGAGTTGGGTTTCTTTCCTTCAAGTTTCATGAGATTTAGTGTAGCTATTGCTATTTCCAACATCCCATTTCTAGCATAGTTATCTATCAAACAGTTCCACAAAATAACATCCTTCTCAGAAACTTCATCAAATATCATCTGTCCCGATTCCAAATCTTTAAATTTTGCATACATATCAATCAAACACGTAACCACATTGAGATCGAAACATAACCCGAATTTGATGCACTGTCCATGAAGAGACCTTCCATCCAAGGAACTGCCAACACCACCCACAGCAGACGAAACAGTTAGTATCGTATTCGCACCAACTATCAAACCTTGCCTACCCATTTGTCTAAAAAAATCCAAAACAACAATGGGTTGAGACGCATGAAGATAACCCCCCATCAAAGTATTCCAAGAGACCAAATCATTTCTTTGAGGCAATTCATCGAACAGCTTACGGGCATCTCCAATTCGGCCACACGAACAGTAAAAATGTAGAAGTATATTATAAACATGATTGAATAAACCATGCCCAGATCTATGAACAATCCCATGAATCCCCAATCCAACATCCACATCCGATTCTCGAGCACAAGCTTTCAGAATTGTTATGAAAGAAAACTCATCAGGCAAAAAGTCCTGATTCCTCAAGTCATTGAAAACAACAAAAGCTTGTTTTGAATCATGGCAATTAGAATAGCCTCTGAGCATAGTATTGAACATAAACAGATTTGGGGATTGTATATCCTTGAAAATGGAAGCTGCATACTTGATATCAAGTATGGCAGAGGCAAGAAGTTTGCTTAATGTGAAAGGGAGGAGGTCAAGAGCAGTCTTGACCATGTAGCAATGGATTTGAGAGATTTTTGAAGTTTTGGTGCATGATTTCAGTAGAAAAAGTAGTTTTTGATCATCTAAGGAAACAGAATGGTTGAGATTTTTGGACCAAATGTTTAAAGTTCGCCGCAGGCACAGGGTATGGGCTAAGCAGCTCATGAACCTTGGCTGCTTGAAGAAGGTATTGAAGCTCGCAAACACTAATATTAGGATCTCACACAAAAATGGAACCTCATTTTATCTAATATGATATCATAGCCCATAAAAATGAAACAGGTATCGGTCTAATAAAAATGAAATTGAGATTCGATGATCATTTAAAATAGATATGAGTTACTCTTCTCATTACTAATAACACGAATACACGATCGAGCATTGAATGTAAGATGCAAACTCGATCAACTTGTGTAGAAGATCCATCGTATTGAAGCAAAAGAGCAGTGGAACGAGTCTGGCTTTCATATCAGGTTTGGGCATAGGGTTTTAGCAAAGGTTCAAGTTTTCACGATTGCCATGCTTTGGGATTTGATTCGATAACGTGAAAGTCTTTTTTCGTAGGAAATTTCTTCTGGATAGCACAGTCTAGCATTTTTATTTTATCATTTTTTCCCGGTAAAATACATTTAAAAGCTCGTCTTTTCCCCCAAATTTATTCTCTACGAGCTTTTGCTTAAAAAAAAAAAAACTACAAGCTTTAAAATGTTTTTTTTTTTAATTATAAAAGCTTTAAAACGTTGACTTCATATAATCAAACATCAATCAATTTTCAAAGAGTTTTTTTTAGTTAAAGAAGAGAAGATTGTCTTGCAGACGAAAACTAAGGTTAATTGATCTAACCTATGATCATATAATCAAAATATTACGAATTTCAATCTTTCACTCTAAAGGAGTATTTGAGACGAGGGGAATAAAAATGTATATAAAGATATGAATAAGAGTACAGAAAAAAAAATGATGCATATTCATTTAAAGGGAAGATAATGATTAAAACAAGAATAGTTGCTTATATTTGAGATGAATAAAAATAATTATGAGAAAAATAAAATAGTTAATAGGAGAAGAATGAAAAGTAATTTTAGGATGAGAGAAGAGTAAAACTTTGTTATAAAGAAGTGATTCTTAGATGATCATTTTTCTTATAAACATTATCAAACACCATTGGTGGAACTGGTTAAAAGAAAAAAACAAAAAACAAAAATCGACACTCTCACTATATCTATCTATCTATATATATAACTAATTTCTATAATCTTAACGTTTCAAATCAATTGGTTGAAAGTTGTTAGAAAATAACTAAATAATACCATAAAGCATTTACAAAATTTAGAAGATTAGGATTAAAATAGGGAATTTGCACTCTATAGCAAATTTCCTACCCCACATTAGAATTATAGCAACATTTTAAAAATATTGCAAATATAGCAACTTTTTGTTAGATACTATTGATAGACTCTATCAGACACTATTGATGGAGTCTATCACACACAATTGATGGAGTTATTGATGGAGTCTATCGGACACTATTGATGGAGTCTATAAATTTGATTTTGCTATATTTACAAATATTTTCATTATTTTGCTATTTATGTAATTATTTTGCCTTATTGTAATATACATGCAAATTCCCTATAGTTTACCGAAAAAAACTTTTTTCTTTTAGAAAATACAATCAAATACTATATGCACAGCCCTCTCCTTCATATACGACATAACAAAAAGACGAGAAACAAACATGAAACATCCATATAGGAAGCTATATAAGACTCAAAGGAAAGAAAATACGCTTTTAAATCCAACAAAAGGATCTACTTCCCTGGCCTCGGTGGCAGTTTCCAGCGAGCAGCAATTCTTTTTGGTTTCTACACGTGGACTCTGCTGACGTGGCCGCTTGTTTTCTTTCATCATAGAGATATCAAAAGACAGCATTTCCATGGATGCCAATTCTGCATCTCTTGAAGCCTGATTCAATTTGTTGGATGCACCTGCCGTATTTACATTATATTGGGATATTACTGGAAAATTGTTAGCTTTTCTTTTTATATGGTCAAATATTGTTTCCTCGGTTACGATCATTTTACTTCCTTCTGTCTCAACGCCAAACTCCCCTGCATTTTTGGATACTTTGATTATAACAAATGAATAATATACACTAAATAGTTATAAACATTGGATATTATGGATGAAAATCTGATGTAACCTCGTTATATTATAATTCATATCGACACATGATTACTTACACCATGAAGATTGGAGGTAAGATTTAAAATTGTCTGTCTTAGTTACTAAACTTTAAAGTTTAAACAATGTCAAGTAGGTCCTGGGGGTATTAATGGATATGAACCTCTATCCTCAAAGAAGGTATGCATGTCATTTACTCCTAAATATGCTTATAAATAAGTTAATATCGAACTTTTAACTTGAGTCGCAAACAAACAATGTATATAACGCCTATTAACTAAGAAATCACGAATTCAAATCTCCCTATCCTTCAATGTTATTGAATTTTAAAAAATAATTATTATTATTATAAATAATTTGGGTCTGCCTTTTCAATTTTGTGTTTGATATGACATTGACTTCTTTATCAAATTTTAGGATTCTAGACATAATTTTCAACTTTATATCTATATCTAATCAACTAGGAGTGGCTCAAGTGGTCAAAGAGAGTCTTGGGGTGCATAAGGTGATGAGTTCAATCCATGGTGGCCACCTACGTACGTAAGAGTTAATTTCCTACCAATTTCCTTGGACATCTAAATATTGTAGGATTAGGTTGTATGTCGCATGACATTAGTCTATTAGACAACAAACCTTTAAAAATCATTAAACACTTTTTAAATTACTATTTTTTTATAAACAAACTTAAAACTTATGATTTGACCAAAACTTTGTATCCAAATCAAACTTTCAATCTAGACAGTATTTAAACCAAATAGATACGTACCTTGATCAT
Source organism: Sicyos baderoa (assembly GCA_037832685.1). Classification (NCBI taxonomy): domain Eukaryota; kingdom Viridiplantae; phylum Streptophyta; class Magnoliopsida; order Cucurbitales; family Cucurbitaceae; genus Sicyos; species Sicyos baderoa. Next base: position 2,137,166 of record JBBMEF010000028.1, read on the forward strand.
CATCCATGAAATGCGATCCAGATGTGACGTGGTTTTGTAGAGCCATGAATTCATTTCCTAAATCCTCTCCGAATCCTGAAAATGAATCCACTTTGGTATGAAATTCTAGCGGCTGCTGCTGCATATTTCTAGTACTGAAACTAAATGCCTCTGATGCTGGAGAATAAGCACTGTTTTTTGAAGTGGCCAACACTTGGAAGCTTTTGGATTTCTCACGTATGTGGTCAAATACAGTTCGCTCAGTGATGATTTTGCATTCATCTTCGTCGTTACCAGTTGCAGGCTCAGCTGTGCCATAATTTACAAGTTACTTTTTGAATGAATCATAAGGTGAGAAATATATTACAAAGTAAACGAGTTTCGTTCTAATTGACTCTTGAAACTTAATGTACCTTCTTGAAACTCTTCGTCTAGGAGGTCGAAACTCGGCCTGAAAATTTTTGTAAGGAAGGGAGCAAAAAGTATTAAACCTATCACTAAATTTAAAAGATTTGGTTCTAGTATATAATCGTTTGTGTATATTTTTAAACATTCCTCAAATTATATTGCAGATTTTCAAACCATTTATAGCAAAGGTCCATATTTTGAATTACCATAATTTTTATGACTCAATCAAAAGTTTGAAAAATAAGTTAACAAACTTAACCAACTTAACTCGACTAATATGATGTATGAACTAATAACTAAGAGATTATAAATTCAAATCTCTCCATTCAAATATTGTTGAGTTAAAAATAAAGCTTGAAAATAAAGTTAAAATATTGTTTTGATCCATATACTTTTAAGTTCGTTCCATTTTGGTTTATTGACTATCAAATGTCAAATTTTAGTCCTCGTAATAAATTATGTAAAAAGGCTTAAAACTAGTCCCAAGATGAGTAACACTCACATGAATGTGTAGAGGAGCCTTACAAATACCAAAATCTAATTTTGACCAAAAATAAACTATTTATAGCAAAGGGCCATATTTTCAGTTCTAGTAGAAGATCACTTACATGGAATCTAGTAAGGAGTTGGAATCGCCAAATTTGGGCAGTTCTTTCACTGCAGCTTGTGGTAGAGGTTCACTGTCGTCGTCTATTATGAATACTTCCTTTGGTGGAGGAAAGGAGGACGGCGGAATTTTTCCCCGTTTGCTTCTCGAGTTTGAATTTCGTTCCAGTAGTTGAAGTTTTTGGTGAAGATCAATGCCAACTACATGAAGCGGGAAAAAAACACTTAGAAACCTATCCAAGGCCAAGGCTACTATGAATTTTTTTGGTGCAAGAAGTTTCCGAACTTCTAAAACAACATAAATTCTTACTGTATTCATCAAAAATAAGATCAGCTTTAATCGTCAACTTTCCTTGTTGAGGATGTGAGACAAGAACAACTGCACTGTAGGGGCTGCATAAAGAGCAAAATAGTAGACCATAACAAAGTTGCATTGATGCTATAATTATTATTGTTTGGTCAAACTAATATAAGGCAATATGGGATAAGGAAATTTTTACCCTATCAAAAGGCTATGGAATTGGAAATGAAATAGCAATCAAACAAAATATGATCAACTACCCATTATATGACATAAAAGAAAACTTTGTTGGTTAATGAGCTACTAAATGATTAGGCTCAAGTACCTGGAGAATTCATCTACTCTGCTGCACAAAAAAAATTGAGTTAGACTGAGTATGCTGAATCCGCATGAAAGTTTGAAGCATTCCAGCCAAAAAAGTAGTGAACTTTTAAAGGATAAATTATAAATTTAGTCCTAAGAAAATTTGGATGTTAATAAATGATTCGGAAATCTAAAGTTCAATCAATATGGTTTAAAAAATGTTAAGTTTCTATGATTTGGAAAAGTAAAATTTAATTTTTAAAGTTGAATGAAACCTAATAAAAAGTAATTTTCACCGGTAGAGATTAACAAATTGCATATCTAATCATTCATTTGTCAATGCGATGTCTATGAAATAGTAGTCGATCGTGTGTCAATAAAAAACATAGTAGTATCTGAAATCTATATATATCAAGCCATGTAAAAACTTTTTATTAGGACTCAATTCTAACTTTGCTTAAATCATGGGGACTGAATTTAAGTTTTTTTTTTCTCCAACTAAATTTACAATTTACCCAATTTTAAATATTCAAAACTCCAACCTTTATCCCTTTTGCTTAAATTTATAAATCAAAGTTTCAAAAGTAATCACCTTATTTTCTCATGAAAGAGAATCTGGTTATCTTCTTCTAAGCCAACAATCTGCAAAACAAAGTTCTCTGTTGCAACGATCAATTGCTAGACAAAAATAGAAATAGACATTTAATTCAACAAACCATATCCGCGTAATGTCGTTTATTCGGTCGGTAAGACTGGGGCAGTCTAGTTAATGTTACGATGAGCTTGGCTTTCCCTTGTCTGGGGCATTCAGCTTCCTCTAGCTTCAGGTCCACTTCCGGTGGTAAAGATGATAACGACTCCTTGATATGATTCCCAAATGGGTACTTTCTGCCGGTAACTATCTCGATTTTCCTAGGATCTGCTTCAGCAAGTGCCTCAAATGATTTGATTCCCATAGAATGCAATGCCTGAAAAGAACATGTTGTTGATATAATTAACTTAACACAGTCATAAGTAAGTCACAAGTAAGTTTTTGCGTTGATTAGTAATTAAACATGATTCAACATGGTATTAGAGCAGGAAGTCTTGGGTTCAAACTTCCTTTCATCCTCAATTAATATCGATTTCCATTTGATAGGCATTCTCAAGAAACCATAAACAGGCAGTGTTGGTTGATATAATTAACTTACCACAACTCATAAACTTAAACTTTTGGGTTGATTGGTGATTTAACGTGATTAAACATATCAAAAAAGAATTCAAAGGAGTTTCACCTCGAACTTAACGAACATTTTTCAGAAAGCAAGAAAAGGTTGAGTAGAAACCTTTCCAAAGGAGTTTCACCTATAACCTAACAAACATTTTTGAGAAAGGAAGAAAAGGTTGAGTAGAAACCTTTGCAGTCACCATTCCAATGCCAGGTAGTTGTTTGAGCAAAAAGGGGCTGTCATCCCAGAGTTTCTGAAATAAAGATTTTGCTAGAAGCATTGAGTTGAAGGTTCCTTTGTAGTTCTTTCTGTATACAAAATATTCTTTCATGCATTTGGCAATTCTGCCTCCATTTGAGCAAATAGAATTCATGTCCTGTGCAAGGATACAGTTGTAATGACTTCTTTTTTAGCACAATATGATTTAAAAGTCACTTGTTTTACGAGAAAAAGAACCTGACTGAGGGATAAATCATGAATCGAAGGATCACCAGTCAAACAATCATTTGCTAAAATGAATATTTTTTCTTCTCTAGCCTGTATACGCTTTTTCTTCTTCCCCTTCTCATCCATAATGTGAAAACGCAGCCTCCCATCTTTATCATTGTTTACATCATTAAGAAACTTCTTCTCAGTGCGCCTAAGCTGGATCCCTTCATATTATAAAAAATCGTACACAAAAATCAAGAATGAAAGAAAACGAGGCAAAAAACACACAATTTAGGTGATTCACTATCTGTGTGTTAACTACACGTATATGGACAGAAGAGATAAATTGTTTTATTAGGACATAAGAATGTGAATGTTATGCAAAGGGGGCAAGGGTTTTAAAAGAAATTATAGAGTGTACCTCTTATAAAATCATGATACATCTTATGACCAAAAATACATAAAAGCTTGTACTAAGTATTCATAGATCAATATAGTTCAAGACATTTCAACACTTCAATTCTCCAAATTGTTCACATCCTCTTTCAGTTGAATTATGAACAACGAGCAATTTTCATAAGGTAAAAGGTCAGATGCACATACAAGCAATTTCCTCGGCACGGCAGATGATATGCAGCGCCTCCTCTAGACTGCAATTTTCAGGGGCATGCATAATGTGTTTCATGGTATCAAACTTCAAATAGTATTTTGTCATTAACCTCCCGGGATCTGCTAACCAAAAAGATAAGGAAATCAGGTAATCTTATTTCATTCAATAATAGAAAATAGTTGATGCCGTTACTCCCTAAAGTTTACCTAGTGGCTTCAAGAGAAAGCCATCTTCATCCATCCAAATCAATTGCTCTCGAGACAATTCATTTACTTTCTCAATGCAAATGTCTGATCATAAAATACCATAGATTATAGTTTTTAAGAACACGTGGAAGGTTAAGTGCTAAAAATAACTATAACAATTTAAACAAATTTAAACCATAGAGAAATAGTACCTTCCATGTGCTTCTCCGTATTGTGATTAGAAATTCCATTTCTGATAGCATATTTTTGCGGATTCTAGCTTGCAAATAAATTTGTAACAAAATAAAAATAGGTTAAGATAAAAACTAAGTATCTGGAGTCTGGACTCTATAATCAAAAGGATGGCATGGCAAAACGTACAAACCTTTTTCATTCTTACGTATAAATACGAACATTTCATCCATTCAATTGCCTTGACTATGTCTGGGATAGTCATTTGAACTATCTCCGCAGTTAAATGCTCCGTCACGCATGAAAGCAGTCTAAAGTTGGAAGAGCATATGTAAAACAAAACATTTGAAGTCTTCCATATAACAAGTGTACTGAATTAAATACATACTGTGATTCAACAATTTCACATCCATTCAGGAGGTCCTCATACAAATGGACCTGAAACGAAGTAAGAGAAGGCATTTTTTTAAAAACAATTTCGTATAGCAATAAGAAAAACCAATGCTTAAACCAATTAATTCTGTGAACTACAAAGTGAAGAAAGAAAATGAGAGAAATGAAGCTAGATATCGTGGCATTACCGTGTCTCTTCTTGTCATGATTATGACAATTCCTGTGTCATCAAATGGAGGCCGGCCTGCCCTCCCACACATCTGTGTATAAGAAAGCAGACCAAATTTGTAAGACCACAAGATAATTTCCTGAAAGATAAAAATTATGAGATATCCATTCTTATATTCTCTTGTACGTGAGTGTGAGTGTGATTGTGAGTCTTTGTATGTTCATTCCACCGCATTTGAGAAAGACACCCAACTTACTTATTGAATCACAACAAAAAGGTGAAAATGTGACTCGGGATAAATGGATATCGTGACAATGAAGAACCTGTAGTACTGTGGACCGATCATATTCCATATAAAGGCCCTTCTCCTTGTTACTACATTAAGGTAGAAATTAGATGTGTGGGACAAAAGATTTAAGTAACCTTTCTTGAATACAAAGAGGTACTGAACATACTAGTGCTGTGTTGATTTTATTATGACTGTATGTGCCGGCAAGTTGATTCCATGAGCAAGAGTATTTGTAGTGCAGATAACTTGAATATCACCCTTGAGAAAAAGGCTTTCAATGAGATTGCGATCCTTCATGCAAAGCCCACCATTGTGATAGCCAACTGTCAATATGAAATGTTTATCTCCATCAAGTAGCCAGATAATAACTCACAACACGAGCTTTGCAATAAATACAGGATGATATGAGTGTATTTAAAGAAGAAGAATAAGAAGAAAAGGTCAGCCTTCTACCACCATAAAGAATATTAGATTGCATTTGCTTATCACTGCATGATAGTGAAGCTTCTCGTAACCTTTCCAGCTGCTCCTTGCTTTTAATAAATGGATTTGAATAACCAAAGGTCATTGCTGTTTGAGAGAGCCGTTGAGCTGCTTCTTGCGCCCCTTTTCTAGTTGAACAAAACACTAGTGCAGATTTTCCTTTTGAATATTGCATGAGAACATCTGCGAACTCATTAGAACATTTACATTTCTCAGTATAACAATATTAGAAGTGCGAAAACAGAACCAAAGTATATATAATATTGTAAGGAGAAAACAACTCATGGCTCCACTTACCAAAAATGTAGTTCTGAAGGCGCTGTAATACACAATGAAACAAAGTAGGGAATTGTTAGATAATTTCAAACATATTTTGTGCTGGTTTTGACTTCTTGAAAGCAATCTGTTCTATGCAGAAGTTCGATCAAATACCTTCTCAAACATGAAATCATTTTTAGCAGGGGCATAGCCTGCAGAAGAATTACATAATTAGTATACAACAGCAAACAAAAAAAAAACATTCATCATGAACTGCACGCTTATTGTTGTATTATGCATTGAACGCATTAATGCCCTACGATTAGTTAGTCGAGGGTCTCGCTGCCCGGTCAGTGAGCGGGGGTCTTGCTGCCCGTGGACTAGCTAACACAACGTTAGTGAACCATGCAAATTTTCTGTGTGTTGTTTTCCTCTCTACTCTCACATTATCGCGTTTTTCTTATCTTCGATTAGATTGTTGATTGTCGATGTAATAATACTTATTGGTATTCCAATTTACTCTAACCACTGAATCACCGTAATTCCTACTCTCATTTTATATTTATAAAATATTAGATTGCATCTGACAAACAACCAAGCAACAAAACTGTTAGTTTCAGAAATCAATTACCAAATACTTTGCTGGTTAACTTTACAGGTCTCATTTCCTCTCCAAACCTGATGAAACATTGAAAGCCAAATGAAATACGCTAGATCCTGCAATGAAGATGCTAGCTGTGCCTGTTAAATAATACCAAAATCATACCTTTTAACTCCTTGAACAGGGACGCTAAGCCATTCCGCTGCAATGGTTTAAATTAATCTCAATTTTTTTAAAAGTTTAAGCACTACTAAGGCACTTGGAGATGCAAATACTACCAAATTAAACAAAAGTAAATTTACCTAGATCCCCAATATTTGGGATTGTGGCAGATACAGCTAAGAAACGAACATGAGAGAGAGGACTAGATTTCATTTCAGGGTTGCGAGAAATCATTTTAATTCTACTAACTATGGCTTCCAATGCTGCTCCACGTGGATCATTCAAAAGATGAACTTCATCAATAAGTACTAGAGCTATGTCACTGAAAAAGCCCAAACCGCCATCCTTTATACGATACCTAGTTACTGCATCAAATTTCTTCAATGCAAAAAATAAAAGAAGAAGGTATTCAGCCATCCAGAAAAGTACTGCTACAAATGAAACCAATGCAAGCATGAGATCACTGCATCAAATACGTGCAAATGACATTCAAGTAACAAGAAGCGCCTAAAACTATTGAAATTTAAGACTATGCTGCTTGGGGAAATCATGTTAGGCAAGAAGCATCAATCGTAAAAAACGTTTGATGTGATAATAGTAAACTTAAGAGAATTCCGTGGCTAATAGTGTTATAACTTATAAGCATTCAATTGCATTTCATGTGGACTTAGCTTTGTATGATCGTTGATACATAAAATATGGCTTCTATGAGAATCCCGTGTTCAAACTTCAAAGTGCTAACCTCAGGCGTGGTTAGAATAATGTCAGCTTCTTGTATATACTTTATGTTGTAAGTTTCATTGTCTCCTGTTAGCTCCAAACAGGTGACTCCCCAAGACCCAAATTTCTGAGTCCAATCACGGAGCTTCTCTTGTACTAAAGCCTTAGATGGAGCAATATATATCTGCATAAATGCAAAAGGAAGATGTAAGCCATAGTCGTCATCTAATAGTGGATCACATAAAATTTCAACTTGAAGGGTACTTCGTCCGATGCAAGAATAAAAGTGCTTCAAACTTGTAATTTTCCCTCTCAATTTCGTTTGAAAAAAGTGATGCAAATAAATAAATAGTTGAATCTTTGTGCATATGGACACACACACACAATGAAATGCTCTCCTCTACTAATACAATGCAATGTCACAATTGCATGTGAGACTTACACTTTTCAGAGTTCCCTTAACATGGTTGAAATTCCCCTCAGCAATAAATTTTGAAAGAAGTCTCAAAATGCAAAGCTCAAACAGTACAGTTTTACCACTCCCAGTAGGAGCTGAAATGACCATGTTTGCATCGGAATTGAAACAAACAGGGAAACATTCACTCTGCAACGAATTGAAGTACCTGTATGTAGAGAATTTAATGAGTGAGAAAATGGACTAGCCTAGTCTACAACTTGTATCGTATCCCTAAAGTTTAATGTTCATATGTTATGAAAATGGCAATCAACAATCAATACGAAGATAAAGAAAACGCGGGAGAAGAACAAAACAACACATACACAATTCTACGTTGTTTACTAACGGTGTGTTAGCTAGTCCACGGACAGGAAGAACAATTTCATTCAGAGAGGAAAAATACAGATTTACATAATGAACATCATAATCGGCTAGGGTTTAATTCGAGTTTATATATGCACTCTCAATAAACCCTATTATTGCATTACAGAATGCATAAACGTAAAACAGGTACAAGGCATATTGCAACATCAGTTACCTAATATTCTTAAGATTTTGAAAGTGTCATGTCAACTGTCAATAGTATTGACAGTTGACAGCAATAGTACATCAGTTAAGAAGTGAGAAAGTAAATATAAACTTACGACACGAAAAATGCCGCAACGCGGATTAATCGAAGATAATCGGTTGATTCTATTGCAAGAAGTAGACAGCTGAAGATGAGATTCAATAGGCAATATTATAATAATTTTTTAAAAAAGCATACGCATCGTTCAATTTTAGACACTTGTTCAGTTCGAAATCAATCAGCGAAAAATCATAATTGCTAACTTCATAATCGATCTATCTAAGAACGGCAGAGCTCAAATATCAATAGATTTGGCAAATTACCTAAAACTAAAAGTCGAACGAAGTGGTGCAGGTAAATCTGAAACGGATTTCAATGAATACGAGTCCATGATCGCGTTTGAACTTCCTTCTGGACACTGATGTAGAATAATTGAGCTTATTGATACTGGTGCAATGAAAACATTACAGTAATCAGTAAGATCTACGCAGCTAACAAGCCGAAAACTAAACGAATACGAATCGTTTAAACTTTATGAAGAAGAAATTAACATTCAGATATCCAGACGGAAAAGAAAATACAATGCAAGATCAAAGCTCAATCAAGATCCAAATTCTACAGAAATCAATTCTAGCATTGAAATCATCCATCGGAGAGCTCAAATTCAGAATCGTCGTGAACGGAAATCGAGAATCACTAACAAATGTAGTTACCGAATTCGTTGTGAGCTCAGCCTTATGGAAATGTTTCGAAACAATTTGTTCAGGTACGATCAGTGAAGAAAACTTCAAGGAAAGATTCTGAACTTCAAGTATCGGTGTTCTTGAGCGCGATGAAGCCTTCGTAAAACGACGAACACTGAATTCCACTGAAGACGACTTGAAACATGGAGATAATAATCAAAATGCTTTGGGAAATGAAATCAAAATCTGCTCCGTCTATTTATAGGCACCCAGTCGGGATGGCGGGAATACGCAGGCTCAAGCGATTATAAGACTTCATTTTTTTTTTCTTTCACGTTTTCCCCCTAATGTGAGTGGAAGTGGAATTTAATGGATCATTGATTAAATTCCAATATTGGGGAGGTAGCATTCGAATTTGTAATTTGGTAGGTACTTGGTCATGCAAGATATCAGTACATCTATGCTATTTTTGTCATTTTTTTTTAAATTTCGCCGACATAGATTTATTTTTTTTCTTCCATTATGAGAGATTTTTTTTAAAAAAAATTATGAGAGATTTTTTTTTTTTTTTTTGAAGAATTATGAGAAAGAGTTTTAAACAAGTAACATCAGAATTACCCAGTTAGAGAAGATAGTTAATTTTTTTTTTATCATGAGAAGATAGTTAATAATTATACATAAATAAATGAAAACTTTATTTTTTTTGAAATAAAATGAAGACATTTTAAAGTACAACAACCTAACTGGAATTTAAAATACCTTTAAATTATAAACTAATCGATATAATTTTTTTTTTAAATTATAATATAAAATTTGTTAGTTGACTCTATAATATATTCTGGGTGCTAAAATAAAGAGTAAATCAAACATATTTTTCAAAAAAAAAAAAAAGAGTAAATCATACATAAGGCTATTATGATTGGAGAAAAATAGTGGTATAATAATTAGAGGGCAATTAAATATATCAACATCTTAAAGTTTCTAATCTTAGAGCCCATAATTAAATGGTTGATAAATTTTGACAACATTATTCAAATTATAGAAGAAGAAAAAAAGTATGTGAATACCAACCAACTCTTCCAACTTTCCTACTACGTGTTCCAACTTTCCTACAATATATTCCATTTTTCTTACAATGTGTTCATCTTTCTTTAAAATGTGTGTGAATGCTAACCAACTTTCAAAATAAAAACACTCTTGGAAGCTACTTTTTTCTACTTCTGAGTTTTGGTTTAGTTTACAAATATAAATAAGAGATAGATATCCCAATAAGAAAAATCATAGAATAAGGTAGTTGTTGTAGGCTTAAATTTCGAAAACGAAAGACACAAAATCATATGGTCATCAAACGGGACCTATAAATTTCATTCAACCAAAGTTATTTGGAAAACTGTTCTCAAAACCATTTTGAGAGCTGAAACTATTGTGCATATTGTAGTCATTTGTGAAAATACATAAAAGAAAAACAACCAAAAAGGACACGTTATACAAAGAATAGATACCAAACGAAACAAACATAGATAGATTCTCAAACCCTTCAGTAGTCATTGATATACAAACAATCCTTTCCTGTAGCTTCTCTTCCTTTCGACACTGTTATAGCCACTACGAATAGAAGTCGTCGAGAAACTATGTCGTTTCATCCCCAAGTCCCTACTTCCATGCACTAATTATTAAATCTGCATTTGCCTGTTCCTGCACAAACTTCACATTCATCTGCAACTCCAACAGCATGGCTTAAGCAGTGGTTTATCCTATCATTCACAACATCCTGCCAACACAACACCTCACATTCAATACTAACAAATACAGTCTTTTATCATTATGATAGGATTGGCCTTGGAGGAAATAATGAATATTATAGGGGCATATGAGCAATTAGTTAGACAATTAGTTAGAAAGTTCGGTTATGAATAAGAGAGGTTAGAAGAGAAGAAGATATGCAAATATTGAGGGAGGTTCCAAGTTCCTATCTAACCAATTGTTTATATGTCCTTATCATATTCATTAATTCTTCTAAGGCCAATCTTATCATTGAATTAATGAATATTACAGGGACATATGAGCAATTAATTAAAGAGTTGGTTAGATAGTTTGGTTATAAATAAGAGAGGAGAGGAAGGTATGCAAATATGAAGTGATTAGATTAAGGCCAATCCTATCACATTATCAAATTATCATTAATTCCTCAAAGGCCAATCCTATACTAGAAAAAGAAATCTACTAAAGAAAATCCTACCACAAGCTATTAATTTTTTTTTTTTTTGATATATGTGACTGTCTGGGCCAGCTTTCGCGCACCTCGACTAATGTCACAAGACATACCACCTTACCCTAAAACATTTGGATGCCAAGAAAACCCGTAGGAAATTAATTCCAGGCAGGTGGCCACCATGGATTGAACTCATCACCTTATGCAGTTGAAGACCCTTTTTGACCAATTGAGCTACCCTATGATGATTTATTTTCTTTTCTTTTTTTATAGGAAAAATAAACTTTTCATTGATATAGGAAAAAGTACAAATGCCCTATCGAAGCATGCTACAAAAAAACTACCACAAGCTTTTCATGAAGACCAAGAGGAGCAGTTATTATATATGATATTCCTGGGTGGTCCTTTGCTGCTTCAGCTGTTAAGGAAGGAATATCCTGCAAAATTTCAGCCATTGCTATCAATTCTCTAACTTAAAAAGTGATAGAAGATGCAAAGATCACGTTCATTTCATCAAATTAATTGCCATACAGTGAATTACCTGTTGCCAATGTCGGCCCGGGAAGAGGAAGAACGGGCTAACGATGATACGTTTGGCCCCTTGTTCAACACACGATGCAAACGAGCTTTTAATCGACGGTTCGGCCAGCTCCTTTGGTGTTTTAGAACACAGTAAAAAAAAATTGATTAGAGACCCCACAGTCCTACACTACCAGACATAGCCAAGTATAAACTGGAAGCCAGGAAAGCATAAGTACATTAGACATGGTTGTGTTGTGACTGTTACTTTTTCCAATCAAATTATTTTAAGATCGTGTATAGAAACATATGAGCAGTGGGAAGAACTCAAAAGGTACGAAAAAGACAAAGAAGCTACTAGTAGTATGATTGCATAGAATAGTTCCGTACATTCACATTCAAGGATATCATTATTTATTTTGTATTTTGTATCCATTGGGTCCTATTTTATTTTGAAGGTTCATGATGTTACTTCAAGGGAAGAGGAAACTATATCAATCAATCGAATCTTCATCAATCAAAAGATTCAACGGTTATACTTATATTAGGGATAATCGATATTTCTATCACACTAAAAAATCAATGTCCAACCTAATTAGAAAGAAGAGCAAGTAAACTATCATGGAGTAGTTCAAGTGGTCAAAGAGGACCTTGAGGTATTTAAGGTGATAAGTTCAATTCATGGTGGCCACCTACCTAGGAATTAATTTCCTACGAGTTTCTTTGACATCCAAATGTTGTAAGGTCAGACGGTATGTCCCGTGAAATTAGTCGAGGTGCTCGCAAGCTGGCCCGAACAGTCACGACTCACGAATATCAAAAAAGAAAAGAGTAAGTAAAGTACAAACAGGCACACTTCAACTTGGTCAATACAAATAATCTCATTTCAGTGGAAGGAAAGGTTCATCTCCACATACTTTTGAACATTTGTCTATTTAGTTAGATACCAAAAAGTCTCGATTATGTCATTAGTGAATTATGGGGTTTTTTTATATATATATCCCTGAGTGTCCAAGCCAACGCACCTCGATTATTCTCACAAGTTATACCGTTTGATCCTACAATATTTAGATGTCAAGAAAATACGTAGTTCTTAAGTATGTGACCAATCTAGATTGAACACATCACTTCTTAGTTACTTGTAGTCTTTTTTTAGTCTAGGTTGATGAATAAAATGTTAAAATGACACTAACTAAATTTTGGATGTCATTAAGATATTATATCTATATTCATTTTTTTAAAATCACATGTTATTGAACTTAAAGAAATAAATGCTCTTCACATTTTTATCAGATAATATGCGATTTCAACCTCCAACTTCAATAGAAGAAATAAATGTTGAGTTATATTCAAATTTTAAAAGAGAAAAAAGATACAAATAGTTTAAATTTAAGAAATAATCAAACCATTTCAAAACATACAACTAAATAAAAACCTTGGTTACATAGTTCAGTCAAGTGAAAAATGAGAACATACCATATGAGCAGGCTCCACAATAGGGTAATCAGTCTTATCCCTAAACATAGCAACGAATTCATCTGAAATTTACAACAAATTCATAACCACAACTCAAGAACATTAGTTTGCATATAACTTCAAAATTCACCCAAATTTCAAATTCCAAAACCCTAACTTACTCAGCATGAGGTTAGATTCCAGGCGGCGAGAGCCATGGTCGACGATGATGACGGCATCTCCGGCACCAATCCGATCACGGCTCCGATTAGGACCTCCATTATCGACACTCATGCGGAATCGCACGATCGAAATGGGAGATTTCTGGGATGAACTGATTGTGAATGTTCTTCTCGTTTCGCCTGCTGAGAAACTTCATTGTCGAAACGAACGGCCATTAGAGGCAAATCAAGCAAAATGAAATCGGGAAAATTGGAGGGAAGATTTTGCAGACCTATTTGCTGTAATTTGAGGCGCGATTGTTAACGATCTCATGGGTTCTGATTCTTATTAACCTAACTGAAAGAATATAAAATTTGGGGATTTTACAAATTGACCTATTTGTATGGAGAATTAAAAATTTGATCTCGTTTTTGGAAATACGATCATTTTGAACCCATTGTCTTAGTATGTGTGTTAGGGCAAGTTTGCCCCATGGACAAGTGGAGGAGTTGACTTGACTTGACTTCTATTCTATGTTTGTCCTATGGATTTTCATAAGTCCATCCAATTCTTATCCAACTCTTATCCAACTCCACCTGTAGGCCCCACATTTATTTTTAAATATTAAAATATTAAAAAACTACTCAATATTTATTTTTTTATTTAAATAAAAACT
>JBBMEF010000028.1:2151293-2169962 GCA_037832685.1 Sicyos baderoa
CTATTTTGTTTTCGTCCTTGACTCTGCTTTCACCCACAAATACATTGCCCTATAAACAACTAATGACCCCTTTTCTGAAAGGCGACGCCAATAAGCACAAGCAAATAGATAACATTGAATCCAAGATAAGGAAATCACAAATATAGATTATTAGTTTAATTCTACGAGAAGAACATACTTAAGCGCTGCTTCTGCACTCTCTACGGTAACTCTATCGTCAGTGGCGTCCCGATTCAATACCCCCAAGTCATAATACTTTATATCCAAATCCAGGAACGGAAAAATAAGCTACAATGTTAATAAAAGAAAATCAGTCAGTATCTATCATAACAAACCATCTCCCTCCAAAAGATTGAAATCGAAACAATTCCATACTTTCTCTTTTATCATTGTCCATATGATCCTCGTCATTTCATCACCTAATCATTAACAAACATCCAAATGCAAAATACAAGTCACAATTCAAGCTCAAATAAAACAATCCAAAACTGAGTTCAGAAACAAGTAATCAAAACACTACTAGGTTTTGAAACTGAATTCAGCCAAAACGGATTGATTGATTGATTGATTGATTGATGAGCAACAAACATGATATCTTACCGTCCATTTCGACTACGGGATTCAAGACGCGAACTCGATCGACCGCGGTAGAAGATGCATAGCATCGAAGCGAAAGAGCATGGGAGCGAATCGGGCAGGGGAGGTGATTCTTGAGTAGGCGGCCGCCATTGAAGAGCGTTGAGGAGAAGTGCAGGGAAGGGTTTTTGAGAGCAATCGACAAAGACAATAGAGTTGCACTCGACATGGCGGTTCGTATGAGTCTGGCTTTCATCTCATCGCTGAGGTTTGGGCACCAGGAACCAAATTTTATATGCGGGGTTTTAGCAAAACTTGGGAAATTCTCACGAATGGAGCTATGGCTGGTTTGGGATTTTATTTATTTATTTATTATTTTGTGTCTAGCTGGTTTGGGATTTGGCCGTGACCGAATCTTTTTATATTCGATTCACTTGCAGAAAATTAAGTATTTTTATTATAAAAAAAGTTTAAACTATCATTTTTGCACTATATTTTGAAGATGTGTTTGGATCGAGTAACTAAAGATGAGTGAAAAAAGTTAATAGTAGGTTGAGTAATCATAATAATTATCTATTTAGAATTGATTTCATACCAATTAATGACAAATGTAATAAAATCACATAATTGTAGATGCTTAAGCATGTGGAATATCATGGATATAATAGAAAAATGTATCAAATGATTTGATTTTCATAGAATGCAATCCCCTTGCACGAATATATGAAAAGATTTAGAGAATACACGAAAAGCTTCCTATGAAAAGATGGGGTTTTTTAAGAACAAAGAAAGAAAGAAAAAAGTCTTACTAATTCTTGCGAACAAACTCTCACATTACTAAAATTAAAGACAAGATATTTAATATATAGTCATTATTTTCGATGATAACAAAAAACAATCATGAAAACTTAGAAAATATTATATCAATATATTCATCGTCCAACGATCTTAACTTGACTAATGGCATAAAACAGAGAGTTTATGATCAGAATAAAACCAACATTGAGATACTGACAGAAAGAGAATGTAGCACCAAAATCAGAAAAACAATTCCCAAAATAAAAGCAACGTTGTGGACCCTTCAGAAATATCTCGAATCCCAACAAATATCTCATCCATTTCATGTTCTTCTTCGCCTAAGGATTGGGAGCGAATTAGCAGTTTCATTCATCCGTATGGCCATGACCATAGTTCCATCAATTCAGCACTTAGTGCCTATGGCTAATTCTCCATCTATGGCGCATCCTATTCAACGCAACCACATCCTAAGGTAATTTCTTCATCTTCATCTTCATCTTCCTTTCTATTTTGAAATGGATTGGATCTCGAATTCGACCACCTTTAATACTTCTTATGATCAAAACATACTACAAGTATTTAAACTTAGTTTACCGACTCTACTTAAATTCATTTTGTATTCTCTTGTAAAGTGTGGGACAAAGGTTGGGAGTATAAATTTTGAAAAGAGTCTTTATGTAAATTCACTTGGTTAAATTCCTGCGATAATTAGGAAAGGTTTTTTCCCAACAGGAAGCAAAGATGGACGGCGATTAGATGCAGCACGAGAGAAACATCAAACAAGACGAACTATTACGAGCTGCTTGGAGTTTCTGCAGATTCAAATACTCAAGAAATCAAAGAAGCCTACAGGAAGTTGCAGAAGAAATATCATCCGGATATTGCAGGCCAACAGGTTACTCAACTTCTTCCAGTATTGATATTGTAATATTTCAACAAATTTCTGTGTGATGATTTTCGAACTTTGTTAGGGCCACGAGCATTCGTTGCGGCTGAACGAGGCGTATCGGGTTCTAATGAGAGCAGATCAAAGGAAGGAATATGATTCTTCCATGGGAGAGATGAGGGTGAGGTTTGGAAGTTATAGCCCTGGATTAGGTTACAGCTCTTGGAAAGGATCTGTCAGAACTCAGGCTTTGTTTGTTGACGGAAATGCATGTATAGGTATTAGTTTCAGCTCTTGGAATTTGGAAACACTATTTTGTTCATCGTGCAGTTTGATTTTGTGGCTGAATTTAGATGTTGTTACGTTTGGATTTGGATGTGCTGTTGTACTCCAGTTCTGGTTGTCTGAAATTTGTATGATTTAATTCACCTACCTACATAGATAAGAAATAGTAAAAATGATTTGAATTACCCGTGAGTAATAGTTCAACCAGCATAAGTGTGTGTCCAGTCCATAACAAAAAATTCACGAATAAATAAATAATATTCAAATTAGTTATTCTTAATTTGAAACCACATGACATGATGAGAAGCTTGCATTATTTCTCACAGGGTGCAGGGAATGCGTGCACCATGCAGACAATACATTTACCATGGATGAGACTCTTGGCCGTGCACGAGTTAAAGTTCAGTATGGAGACAACGATCAGAAAATTCAGGTAATAGGAAAAAAAAACTGTAATTTACGAAAAAGAACACTAAAGTCTTTTGATAACCATTTGAAATTTTGTTCGAGATAAAGTCCATCATTAAACGGAACCTTAATATTTGAGAACAAACTATACATTACTTGAAACCGGTCAATTTTAAAAATCAAAAATCAAAAATCAAATGATTATCAAACGGGGTTTTTAAAGTACTCTGTTTCATTTTTACAGGTTTCGGTGGAATCGTGTCCTGTGAACTGCATATATTGGGTAGAAAAGGAGGAACTGGCAGTGTTGGAGTATTTGATGCAGCCACTGCCCAAGGAAGGGTATGGGGTGTTTGGAGGCGGCTGGGAAATCCCAGCAAATGTCTTTGTGGCGGCCAAAGCTTTCACCCAGCAGCTGAAACGGAAAGAACAGGACACAGAATTTGGTGAGTTTTGAAGCTATTTTCAACTGGCTTTTAGTTCAATTCGATCGCTTGCGTAAAGTTTTTTATGGCTTTCATTGTATTTGATTGTGGTTATAGGAAAGGAAACCGTTGAAGAAACCCCAGCTCAAGCCGAGGCTCGAGCAAATGCGAGTATGAAAATACAGATGGAGAAGTTCAATGGAGTTTGGAATTGGGTAAAACAAGTTTTTAGGACACATGGATAGGTTCATAAGATGCTATGATTTTCAATCACTATATACAAAAGTTTGTATAGAAAACTGCTCTCAAAGCCATTTTGAGAACTAATATTATTGTGAATATTGTAGTCAAACAACAAAAAAGGACTAGTTTTACAAAGCATAGATACCAAACAAGATAGATTGATTATCACTCAAGCCTTTAGTAGCCATTGATATACAAAACCATCCAATCCCCAAACAGCAACGCGCTTACTCGGAGGCCATAATGACCAAGAATGTCGAAATCATTTTCATCCCTTTGAATAGAAGTCGTCGAGAAACTACGCTGTTTCATCCCCAGTCCCTACTTCCATAATCTCATTAAATCTGCATTTGCCTGTTCCGGCACAAACTTCACATTCATCTGCAACTCCAGCAGCATGGCTTAAGCAGTGGTTTATTCTATCATTCACAACATCCTGCCAACAGAAACCACACACTTCAATACTGACAAACATAATCTTTTCTTTTATCATTCATGCACCTGCACTCTCCACTATCCTATGCTTGAAAAAATCTACTTTGAGAAATTCCTACCACAAGCTTTTCATGAAGACCAAGTGGAGCAGTTATTATATAAGATATTCCTGGGTGATCCTTTGCTGCTTCAGCTGTTAATGAAGGAATATCCTGCAAAATTTTAGCCATTGCTATCAATCTTCTTACTGAAAGAGACATAGAAGATCCAAAAGCCATCAGATTATTTCATCAAACTAATTGCCTTACAGGGAGTTACCTGCTGCCAATGCCGACCGGGGAAGAGGAAGAACGGGCTAACAATGATACGTTTGGCCCCTTGTTTGACGCATGATGCAAACGAGTCTCTTATCGACGGTTCGGCCAGCTCCTGTATTGTTTTATAACAAAGTAAAAGAAAAGTCATTAGAGCCTCTCTTAGACCTACTATTTAAGAATAAACTGGAAGTCAGGAAAGCTCAAGTACAAAAGGCATGGTTGTGACAGTTATGCGTTGATAAAACATATGTGCAACTAGAGGTGGGAGATTCGAACCATTATTATTATTATTATTATTTTTAGTGTTCGGGATCCATTTATGTTCGTCACATTTCATCTAGACTAATTTTTTTTTTTTAAAGATTATAATAATTGGAGGTTGGAGATTCGAACCCATGTGGTCATTAGGATTACACTGATGCCGATGAGCTACACTCGTTAGCATCTAGACTAAATAAATACCATTAAAATGAAATTACTAGTTCAGCCAGATAAAAATTAGAGTTAAAAACATCATACCATATGAGCAGGCTCGACGATAGGGTAACCAGATTTATCCCTAAACATAGCAACGAACTCATCTGAAATTTACAACAAATTTCATAATCACAAGAGAATAAGCCTAATTTCACCCAAAATTCCAAATCCGGAAACCCTAACTTACTCAACATGAGATTCGATTCCCGGCGGCGGGAGCCATGATCGACGACGATGACGGCATCTCCGGCACCAATCCGATCTCGGCCTCCATTATCGACACTCATACAGAATGGCGAGGTGAAATTCCCGAATCTGGAAGGCCGTCCGATCAGAATTGAAGATCTCCGAGATGCGCTGATTGAGTACGTTCTTCTAGTTTCGCCAGCGGGGAGACTGTAATGGCGAAACGGGTACGGCCATTAGAGGCAAAATTAAGCAAAATAAAAACGGGAAATTTCTGGGGAAGATTTTCAGACCTATTCACTGTAATTTGAGGAGCGATGGATAACGATCTCATGGGTTCTGTCTGAGTCTTCTGAACCTGACTGGAAGTGGAAGGATTGTGCTTACAAGCAAACGACGCCGTTTAAAGGCGTGGTTTTGGCATATAACAGAAAATTGGTGGTTTTTGCAAAATTGCCCCCATTTTGTATTGAGAATTGTAATTTTGATCTCAAAAAATCCAATACAAAAAGTGGAAAGAGAAATTATAATGGATAGTCCAATTTTATAAAATAATTATAAATTTAGGTAAATTTAAAAATATTAGCATCCATAATTAAATATACAATATAAATAATTTTCATGTTATTGTATTATGTATTAATTATTCAGTATAAAAAATATTACTTTATATTATATATTTGACTATGATTGTTAAAAAATTTCAAATTTAGCTAGTGTTATAAATATTTTATCAATTTAGTCTATTTTCGCAAAAATTTCAAATGGAAATTCACTTTAAGCACCACTTTTTAGTAAAAATCAAATTCAATACCCCATGGTGGTTTTTAGTCACCAAACCCCTTCCTGCAGCAGAGCCTCCTCAAACCCCTCCACCACCATGGGGTATTGAATTTCATTTTAGAAGATAAAAAATCTCACCTAATTAAAATAAAAAAATTTAATGTGCCTTTTGAATTTTCATTATAATTATTTTAAAAAAACAATAAATAAATAAAATTTATGCAAACATTTTGTTATCTCGCTAAGTTTTGTTGTCTTAAAGATTAATATTGAAGATTATTGAAATGCAAAGAATAAAAGTGTTTGATTTAAAAATTTATGGACTAAAATGAAATTACACTCGGACTAAAAAAAATACATTTTTTCTCTTATACTAATTATATCATTGAATAAAAATAGTCTTTAAAAACGATGTCATTGATATAGACTTTAAAGTTTCTAAAATATATTTTTTTGAAAGTCTACTGTTAAGATGTTCGTTGTTGTGTTCGTGCTGCAGTTCAACGATGTATTAGCCTTTATTTCGATAACACCAAATAATGGGTGCAAGTACGCCTAATTTAGTTTTATGCTTCCACTGCAAATGATTTGTTTTAATCACAAATTTTAGACCTTCTCTCAATTATAATTAACATTAATGAAAGTAAAATGAATTGTGTATGGTAAAGTTAAAAGGTGAAATTAATATATAGTTATATTGTGTGTGAGGGGGCAGGCAAATGACATGTTTGGGAGGGCGTAATGCAGCGGCGTGGGTCGGCAGAGAGGACCTTTTGGACGGTGGGTTGGGAGCCCCACACCCACTTGCTCCAAACAAATCCTTATTCCATAAAAGACAACACACACCAAATTCATATATATATATATAGTTTTCCATTTTTCCCTTCCTATCTTATTTCCTTTCCACTCGGATCTTGTCTCTCCTTTTTAATTTTAGATTTGGCGGTAGTATTAAGTAGGCATTCATTTTTATTGATATTCCTAATTTTTTTAACCAACTTATGCCTATATTAATTATTTTTATGAGACCATACGTCTAACTTTAAAATACTATTTTTTTTTTTTTTGAAACAAACTTGCTACATTTGAGATCTTATGATTTAAAGAAAGTTATAATTTAATATTTATAAAAATTAACTATTTATGTATATAGCACATAATTGTTTTGTTTAAATTATATAATCATCGATGGTATATGAGTAATAAATTTCTACGTATTTATTTCTTTTTACAAACGATACAAACATTTTTTGAGTTTTATCAAATTATAAAAAATTAAATTTTAGATTTAAAATTATAGAATAAAAATTCAAATTTTATCCAAATCATAAGAACTAAGTTCTAAATTCTAAAATGATAAAGGTTAAACTCTATGTTTCTTCTAGTTATAGTGACCAAATTTATAATTTAGGGATTTAAAAAAAAAAATCAAATTTACCCCTATTTTAAATTTATCAATTCTAATTGTTTTTAGTGTTTTTTTCTTACAACAATTGTTTCTAGTGTTGATGGAGTGTAAAATTGATCGTTCGAAATTATGAATTCAAATCTTGACTTTAATCCCAGCCAAACTCACAAATCATAGGATCTTAATTAATGTTAAGATATAGAATATGAAATTAAAACATGAAAACATGAAAGTAGAAATAATGTTACCTCGTTTTCAACTCTTTCTCGAAAAGGCTAAAAATTGTGTGCTTTTTAAAATGAAGAAAGGGCATAGAAACAGACACACCGAAAGCACTTATCTTAAAAGCCCGACAATAATTTGATTTAATATTTATAAAACCAACACAATAATTTGATTTAATATTTTTAACCAAGTATTTAAAATTGGAGTATTAAATAGGGAAAATATGAATTTCAACCTTGCAATATAATATATGATATAAACAAACTATTAAGTTTTGTCCAAAAAACAACTTCAATAATATTAGAAGAACATGGGATGGGATGGACAGAAGGGAGGAAGAAGAAAAAAACAAAGGCAATCTCTCACTCACAATGCCACACAAAGTTGTCAATTCCCTTCCTCTTTATGATGGCAATAAGGATGTTGATCATCATGTTCATTGTTATTTGAGGGAGAAACAAAACACACACCAGAATGACGTCGACTCCCCGAACTCGAACCCGCCCTCCTTCCAAATTGCGAGTATCGTACCAAATCAGCGTTTGTAGCGTCTAGCTCCTTCTGCAGGTGAATGACTTGTCGCTGCAGCATGGAGATGGCCGCGACGCAGCCATAGACGGGGTCCTTCATGCGAGCCTCGGCCTCGTAGGCTAGAGAGTTCACCATGTCCTCGCGCTGCTGCGGCTGGACCTCGTTCAGGAGCTTGCTCACATTGCTGGCTCCGAAGATCTTGTGAACATTCGCAAATTTGGTTGGCTCTTCGGGTGGAAAGTAGGGCGCAAATATGCAGTCCGCTAAGCATTTTCTTCTTAGGAACTTGCATGCTGCACATGGAGAGCTTGAGTAGCTTGAACAAGATGACATTTTTCCTTTCTATCAACCTAATTACAACAAAATGTTATATGTTCCAAATAATAACTTTTTTCATATGCCTAATAAATATATATATATGTTATACTATTTTTCTTTTAATGGAATAATTTTTTTTCTTTTAACAAAATCATTTTTAAGCCCTTATAATTATAAAATAGCTTGCATGAGATTATGAGCTCAAATCCTTGATTGCTTATGAATTAAAAATATATACATGTACTTAAATGTCAATCTGAACATAACTCAATCGACATGTATAATTTTATTTGGAGAATTGAAGCTTTACTCACACGTCCGAAGTTTGCTTAGAACTAAAATGGCGACCTAAAGGGATGTGTAACTTACTTAGGTATTGCCTCCGAATAAAGTTTGATTCTTCGCTAGGAGCTGTTTTCTTTTGAAACAGTTCAAAATTAAGCAAACAAAAATCAAAAGGAAAAATAAAATCATTAAGGAGATCTAACAATTCTTGGTCTTGTTAAGCAATGATAATAAAAGTTCAAAGTTTTAATTAAGGGGTTACCTTTTTGAGATGCTTGTTTGTTCACTGGTAATTAAGTAGTTGAAAGCTTGAAAGAGATGAGAAGCCCAGAAGATATATATATATATATATATTTGTTTAAATGAGGAAATAAAAAGGAATTGGAAACCCTAAAAAAAAGAGGAGAATTAAGAGAAAGAGAGAAAAGGGGGGCCTGCAAAAACCTAAGGCAAAAGGTATGGAAGATGAGAGAAAAAAGAGAGGCAAAGAGAATTTTTAATATTGCAAAGCCAAAGGAGACAACCAAAAGGTGACAATGACACTGTCTTTGAAATAATGTCCCAACCCAACACTGTTTCCACAACTCCCCTTTATTATTACCTTATTAATGTGCACTACCACTTTGCTTTTCTTTTTTCTTTTTTTAATACTCAGTAAATGTATAATGGAGTTTTTGCCGGAATAGATCAAATTAATAAAATATTTATAATATTAGGTAAATTTGGAAAAAAAATTGCAATCATAGTTAAATATACGGTATAAAGTAATATTTTTATACGGAATAACTAATACATAATATAATATGATGAATATTATTTATTGTATATTTGACTATGAATGCTAAATATTTTCAAATTTGCCCATATCAGTAATTATTTTGTAAAATTGGACTATTCAATATAAATTCCCACGTATAATCTCATAGTTTATTAATTATTTATTTTTAATTGTCTATATAAATAAAAATGGGAAATCACCAATCTTGTCGGTGTTTTATTCATTAAACTATATTTGAATCACGCTAAATCTCATATACATGTCGACATATGAGAAATTAGCATATATATTTTTACCTATTTAGTATTTTCCATTTATAATTAACTTAGTCTCAAGTAGCCACAAGAATAATTGTTGGCGTCATTAATGTTCACCAAATGATCAAGAAATTTAGGGTTTAAATCCCCACCTCCAATTAAAGTATAATTTTTTTTTAAAAAAATAGGCTTATGTACATTTACTATTAATAATTTTAATTTTGTATGATTTAAAAATTTAGAGCTTCACATTATATTAAGATAGCCATTTGACTTATTCAATAATTTCATTTTATATTTGAAGATATTCGTACCTAAAGAAGTATATTTTGGAGTGTACCAACATATATAATTGTCCAATCTGCCTTATTTGGTTACGAAGAAAATTTAGAAATTAGATATGTCATGTTTTTGGTCCATTATTGGATGCAGAATATTGATTTAGAAAGATATGATGGATTTAACATTTTATGATTTTCCCCTTTCTTTTATTATATGGTTAAAATTCCGCCAAGTTTCCACTTGTACTAGAAGTTCGGGGTGAAAAGCTATCTTTTTAGGGTGAAATTTTCTATCACTAAAAGGATAATATAAAATAATATTGTACTATGAATAATTGAGGCTTTTAGGGAGAAGAATAGAAAACTTAGAAAGTTGTAAAAAAAAAAAAAATTCATTTTCATTTCATGCATGTGATTTTGATACATACTCATAAACAAATGTTTTTTTCCTTTTCCAAAAGAAATAATAATAATACAACTACGATATTTAAAGGTTGAGATACTAACGAAATGATATGATTATTTAGTAAAGATCTAACTTTGGCTAAAAAAAAAAAAAAAACTTCTCTTTTATTCCTCCTCTTAACATTTCTTCACTTTTTTTCTCATTTTTTCTTATAATTTTTTGTATTGAGTTTAAAATTTATGCTTTTGTAAGAAATTTGAACTTTTTTTAGTTCAACAATAACTGAAAATGAAAGATTCGCTTCTTAATTATGAAAATATTATGTATTGTACTTGGTTAAACTATTGATTGTAATTTGTTATTAAAAAAATATCATTTTTTCAAATTTATTTTTGATTTGTCGTTAAAGTTTAACATTTTATTTTGATGATTCACAAGAGTATTTGGAATAAACTATAATTAAGATTGGCAATTTAATCATGCATCACTACTTAGTTAAGATATACAAAATCAGTTCACATGAAACTACATAAGGTTCGAAACTCCATTATTGTATAAATTATGTTAAACTGAAAAAAAGGTAAGAATTAAATTAGATAATATTTTCAATAAAACAAAACTTCTTTATTTTTCACATGGGTCAAAAAATTTACCCTTATTTTATAAATAGTTTGAAAAAAACTCATTTAATAAACTTTAAAATCAACCACCTTTTTCCAATTTGCCCCATTCCTGTTGTTAAACTCTTTGAAATATACAAATATATATTTCTTTTAATGGCATTTACTGCGATTTTCAGTTATATCATTGGAACTAGAGCAAATCTGGAACTCTTTTGACCAACATCTTTGACTAACTTGAGACTTCAAGGCCCCCGGCTTGAAATTATATTAGCAGGCCCAAAGTTCGTCGGGCTGGCCCAAGTTTTTAAATATTGGGC
The DNA here is from genome assembly GCA_037832685.1 of Sicyos baderoa. Classification (NCBI taxonomy): domain Eukaryota; kingdom Viridiplantae; phylum Streptophyta; class Magnoliopsida; order Cucurbitales; family Cucurbitaceae; genus Sicyos; species Sicyos baderoa. The sequence continues at coordinate 2,162,542 of JBBMEF010000028.1, forward strand.
TCTTTTTAAATTGTCCTATCCTTAAAACAATGCAATGTTTTTTTTTTTTTTTTAATCAATAAAACAATGCAAGTGTAAGTTAGCATATTATTAAAGTACAGTATCATTTAACAATGTAATATAATTAAATTACAGTTTCATTGTTTGTTGATAATTCAGTCCAACACTTTAATCCATAAAAAATTAAGGTTCGAACTTTTTACTCAAATTATTTAGTAATTCTACAAAACAAAAAAATAATAATAATAATAATAATAATAATAAATAAAATAAAATCTAAATAATTGATGGATGTTTGGAGAAATAAGAATAAGTGATTATGGAGAATAGTTTTCTTACTTGTCATACAAAAAAACACACTTTATAATCAACATTTGTTCTATTTGTAATTATAGATGTCCATTTTTTTTGTATGATTGTGTCTCCTAGAAACTTTGGAAAAATAGAAAAAAACAAATCTAAATTAAAAAAAAAAAAAATTCCCTAGGGAACCTGATCCCTGCCAAATCCTTGCAGGGAATTATTCTCTTTGATACTCATAAAAAAATTGGTGCAAGCAGAAATGAAACTTGATTTTGGTGGTGAGAGCAGAGATTTCATTCGTCCACTCCACCCAGTTGACACCTCTATTTGTAATTATTATTTATTTTTTCACATAATTTCATTTTTCTCATAATCATATTTATTTTTTTATAGCCACTATTTACTTTTTAAATAATTTCATTTCTCTCATAATCATGTTTATTCTTTGTATAATCACTATTTATTATCTCCCTAACAACTTAACTTTTCATTAGGTGGCCAACAGAGTAATAGCTCAACCGGCATCAATGCTCACCTACCTTCTTAGAGGTCTTGGGTTCGACTCTCCCCTCCCCCAATTGTAGTAATCTTAAAAAAAAAAAAAAAAACTTTTCATTAGGTGAATACTTATTATTTTGTGTAATAATTATTCTCTTTGTACCAAATAATGTTATTGTTCTTAATAATACTCCCTTCATCTAAACACATAAAAAGATTTCTCCACGATTTTCCCAGTTATTTTCATTTTTCTTGTTCTATACTATCTTTCCCCTAAATTATTCTCATTTTCTGTCTCACATACTTTTTGATAACTTGTTGTCCAACAATTACGAGAGTGGAAGATCAAATTATATTCACAATGTTTGAAATAATAACTAAATTATCTAATTAATTAAAAAAATTATTATAAAAAATGATAAACCTTTTTAGGTCTTTTGAGCTCTAGGTAAAAAATACACTTTTGTATAAGTTGATTTTAGTTGATAATTCTTATTTAGTAGTAATTCATTTAAACACCACATTCACACCAAAAAAAAAAAAAAAACCCTAAATTTGTAATATAAATAAATAAATATTAAAAACAAGTCTCAACTATCGACGACTGACGAGGCATCTCAACGGTTCTGGTCTTTACCATAGCCCTCCCCACCGACCAAACTACTCACTTTGAAATTTTGAATCCTATAATTATTACATTCTGTCAACATAGAAGAAACCATTCAAAATTCTGCGTTCAAATCTTAAAAAAAAAAAAAAAAACTTGAAAATGGATGAGTTGAACATATTTATTATAAACAAATAAATAACAGCTATTTATTTTTTTAGCTCAACAAAAAAGTGAGTGATCGAACTTATAATCACATTTATACCTAAAATACTACTTTTGTTAATAAATAAAAAATTGAAAACTCAAGAACAAATAAATTGTGGTAAAAAAAGTATAGAAACTAAAACAAAACATTTGAATTTATAATCGACAAGTCTGTGGTATTATTGCAAGAGAAAAACTTCACTGGACAAAAATATGTAAGTTTTTATACATTTTACCTGTAGCACTAATTAAATAATTTTTTGTATGAATAAAAAAGATGGAAGGAATATCAAATGATGTAACTTAATAAATATAAAGTGAAGTTTATTTGTGATGAAGTCCTCCTTCATTCTCACTTTGCAGAGGTAGGCCTCTTCATTCAGTCGGCAGTTTTGATGGGCCCACTAGAAGTAACAACCATTAACATTTATCTTGACTGATGACGTGGAAGGAAAGTAATGTCCACGTGGGATACTGTTAGTGATGATGTCAGATTACGTCAAATTTGAGGGGCGGCTTTCACGTGGCCAACCTAGCCGCCCATGTGGACCCCATACTTTTTTCAGAAAAATTAAATGTGTTTTAACAAAAAAATGGTTCAAAATTATTTTGAAAAAGTAGTCAAGTACTTATTTTGCAATTGACTGAAGTTTTTTTTTATCTGCTTTTACTTATATAAAAAAGTCATATTAAAAGATTTTACAACTAAAATTTTCTTAACAAAGCTAAGAAATAAAATACTTTAAAAAAAAAACAAAAATAATGTTGAAATCATTGTAGAAAAATGACAATCTAGCAAACACAACATTTATTTTTTAACTAAATATTTATTCAATAAAGTCTAATTAGGGTCTTCATATATTCACAAAAATAGAATATCGAAATCGATTGAATAACCGGCAATAGATTTTTAAATATATATTTATTAAATATCGATTAAAAAAATATTTAATCTATTTGTTGATCAACTAAATATTTGTTTTCAATATAAAATTTCTGTATGTAATATTTATATAGGTTTTAACTCTAAATTATTTTTTATTAATATATAACTTTTTTTATACATTAATATTGGGGGAGATGATTTGAATCTGTAACCTTATGATTACTATTACTAGGTCGTACAAGATGGGAGACATCTTGGTATTAATATATAATTTAGAGTTAAAATATATATAAATATTATATAAATAAATTTATGTAATATTTATTAATATATTATCTCAAACAAAATTATTAATATATAATTATACGATTGATAAAAAATATTAAAAATAAATTGTTTGAAAAACTAGATAGGACTATTAAATTAAAATAATTCTTAAAATTTTATAAAAAATTGTATGATAAATCTACTTTTTGATTAAAAAAAATTAAATGAATTAATTATTTTAGCCGAATGAAAACATTTTTTGTCGGTTAAATTTTTAAAGTAGACCAATAGATAATTTCAAGGGGTTTTTGCAATAATAGATCAAATTGATAAAATATATGACATAAAACAATACTTTTTATATTGAATAACTAATAAATAATACAGTATGATAAATATTATTTATATTGTATATTTGACTATAGATACCAAATATTTTAAATTTTACCTAAATCTAGAATTATTTTGTAAAATTGAACTATTTATACAATTTCCCTAATTTCAATCAACTAATTAGTATTTGATGAGGAGTAATTAAGATTGTGTTTCTGATGGTTATATATGGGCCGAATAAAATTGAAGCCCATAAAAACATTAATTGAGCCCAGGCCTCTTTGTCGGCTGTGCGTGAACCAAAATCCGGTTTTCTATCCACTGTAAAATCCCCGACAGACAGAGAGCTTCCCACTCCCCTAGACCAGTAAAACGATAAGGGGCAAAATCGTAAACAAAAACAATTAGGCGGGAAAACGAGCCGTTGTCACCAAAAGCCCCCAAATTTTGGCGCCAAAATCCCGCCTCCATCATCCACTTCTGCCCGTAAAAAATACGGGCAGCCTCCTTTCCATGAAATCTTTGTTCATGGACCGCCTTTTTGGGTTAATCTTTCCCTACCCGAAAATAAATAAATAACAAATTAATAAAATAAAGAATAATTCAAAAATCCCGTCTTTGTCCTTCCGTTCTAGCTTTGTTATTTATTTTCCCACAAAATCCCCTTTTCTCTTCCATTTTTTTAATTTCAAAGTCCCATTTTTCTCATTTTCCTCTGTTTTCTTAGAATAAACCCTCTGTTTTTTTCTCTCTTCAAAATCCCTCTTTTGTTGGTTGTTTTTAACAGTTCATGTTCGGATTTCAAATGGGTTTCTCCAAAAAGTCCCAAATCGACGGCGGATTTGAAGCAGAGAGCAAAAAATGGGTAATCGCCAGCTTGTCGGCGAGGTCGTCGTTGAAGCCAATCAACACGAAATCGAAGGTCGACGACGGCGGCGACAGGTCGTGTTCGACGACGCCGACAGCGAAGGAAGCGAGGTTGCCGGCGAAACTCAGCTGCCCGCCGGCGCCGAGGAAGCGGAGGTCGGTAAAATTGAACTCAAATCAAAATCACGTTAGGGAGTTCTTCAATCCACCGGATTTAGAATCTGTCTTCAAACTCCGAGTTTAAAAATACCAATTGGGTTTGTAATAGCTGAGAATTTAAGGGTTTCAAATTTTACTATATGTTTTTAGGTTTGTCTTCGTTTAAATTATCTCTTTTTAGGACTATAGTATATATAATTTTAATGTTCTTGGTAGCTCTTAGTAGTAAGATGAAGATGATGTATAAAAGATTTGATATTTGTTATCCAAATGGGTATTCTAGTTTAGCTCTCTGTTTGAATCTTTATTAATTCTTGAATTTTCCATGAAAAACCAACATCGAGATAAGAAGAAAAAAATATCAGCAAGAGTGTAAATTTGTTCTTCTTGAAATTGAGGGAATATTGAATGTGCATGGATGTGAAAATGATTGAGGTGACAAAAAATGAGCATTAAAAAAAAAAAAAAATTGGAGGGCTTTGATCTGACCCACCCTTATTTGGATGCCTATGGTTTGTAGCATTTGGATTATTAATTAAAAAAAAAAAAAAAAAAAAAAAAAAAAAAAGCTCATATTGGTGAAATAGATTAGAATCCTATGTGGGGTTGGAGCCGGAGGGATTGTTTTGTGGACTTCAATGTAAAATAATAATGGAATAAAAATTACTGTTCTTATTGTTCAAAATTCAAACCATTAGAAGACAGACCAAAGAAGAAAAACAAAAAAAAGACAGGGTTTGGGTTTTGAAAATAAATTGTTTTTTTTTTTTGGTTTTTTTAATAACTGATAACTTTTTTTTTCTTGCTTGTTTTCTAATTGTATAAGATTTTCAGGTAGTTTTAAGTTTATTTTTTATCTTTTTTTAATATTTAAGATAAACTATAAATTTGATCTAGATATAACATTAGAGTTTAGTCCCTAAGTTTTTTTTTTTTTTAAAGAATAGTCCATTAGGTAGTTATTTCATAAGTTGGAATTTATTTTTATAATTTGAAAAGGAAAAAGGTTAGTCTTTATAATTTTAAAAATTAAAATTTAATATATATAATTTGATAAAATATAAAACAAGTAAAAATAAAAATAAAACAATTCAAATGAGTCTTAACTTAAACATATTTAAATTGTCAATCATGGCTAATGATAAGAATTATTTTTAAAATTTGATAAAATTCCACGAGGAATGAATTTTTTAAAACAAAATTCTAACTTTTTTTTGTAAGGCTAAATTATAGATTTAGAAATTATCACATTATATTTAATCTATATTTAAATGATTAAAACTGAATTTATAATTTACCGTGTTCAATTATAGCTCATAATCGAAAATTAATTGTATTTTTTTTTTAACATTCAAGTAATTTTATTTACCTGCCCCTGGTTCTCTAAATTTCAAAATAGATAAAAAGGAATGATAATTAATTTGCATAATTTGCAATGAACATTTCTCTTTTTTTTCCCCTATAACATAGCAGAAAATGGGAATAGGGGGAAAATATCATTTGTAGGAAAAAAAATAAAATAAATTTTTGTCAGAAAGTGGAAGGACGAGCTTTGAAGTTTGGAGGGATTGGATATGTAATTTTTCGTTGTCATGATTGTGGCTTGGATTCCCTTGGATCGAAAACAACAACTTTATTGTTTTATTATTTATTTATTTATTTATTTTTTAATTTTATTTTGAAATTTGCATGTGTTTCCTACTAGGAAACAGACTCAATTTTGCCGAGACCTTCCAATTTGCTACTGAATCTATTTGATTTCCTCTAAAACTTTATTACTCAAATCTAAACTTTTTTCTTTTATCCAATAATATTGAAAGGAATGAGGATTCAAATTTATAACTTTTAGATATTATATTATATAAAATGTTATTAGAGCCTTCTTGTTTCTAAATAAGTGTGTCATTACATCAACCCTTCAGCCAATATTTCTTTTTCTGTTCAATGCAAATTAATTATAATTTATTTCATATAGCCTAACTCTCATATTTTAAACTATGTTAGGTAAATCACTAATCACGTGAAAAATAGAGAGAAAAAAAGTGATTTGAAATTGAAGAAAGTAGACTACAAACTCTACATAATTAAATTGAATTACAAGTAATCAAGTAAATAAACGTACCATTAATATTTTTTGTTTTCAATTAAAAAATATCTAGACGTAGAAAATTTGAATCCTCGATTTTATACTCGTGAATACATATAAATTACTACAAAATATATATATATATATTTATTGTTTTAATAATTTGTATTTACCTGTATATAACTATTTAACATTTCTCTAAAAAAAAAAAACTATTTAACTTAAGAATTGATTCCAAATTTCCAATATATATATATATTTGGAAGCATCTAGTACCACAATGATCAAAATTGAGAGATGTAAACAAAATTATAATTAAATTAATTTGCATATATTTCAAGTAAGAGATCTAAATAAACATATTTTAAATATCTCAAATCTCTGCCAACCAAATCACTTTCTTTATAATTCAAGTTTTATACAAAACAATATAAAGCATTATACTGATTTATATGATGCGAGGAAGAAGACAGAGAAGAACATCAGACATGTTCGTGAGTAATATTTTTCTTAATTATGTTGTTGCCTTTTCTGACACGACATGAACTTGAATAATTTGGTCAATACGGATTTAAAATACAAAAACTACACGTAATTTCTATATATATACATTTTGGTATATGAAATAAATTAACGCTGCCACATCCAAATTTTGACTGTTTTTCGTTCTATACTGTATTATTACTGATTACGTACATGTCTTATAGAGCCATATGTGCAACGGCATTAGTAATTTATGTTACTTGTAAAAATGGAACAATCTTGCCTATAATTATTATTAAGAAAGTTGGTCTCGACTTTTTTTTTATTCTTTTTCTTCTTCCTCCTCGAGCTCAACTAATTAAGTTTGTTTGGACTTAGTTCACAAATGAATTGAATGCTTAAGTTTGTAATAAATTAACGCAATAATTTCATTGTTTGGTTGTAAATCAGTTTAATATTAGTATCAAAAGTTCGATCTCAATAATTAGTATTTGTCTGATCACTTCTTCCGATATATACTAAAGAAAAGTTTAAATTGTTTGAATATTTATTTTTGGATTAATATATATAATAAACCCCAAGGTTCAATGGAAGACAAAATTTTATGTTTCCAAAAATGTGTTTTAAAGTAGATATATATTTTGCAACACGCTATCAAATTAAGTTTATAATTTCCATTTAGTAATCATGATCTCGTTTGAACCTTTATTCAATTCAAACATATC
>JBBMEF010000028.1:2170062-2180619 GCA_037832685.1 Sicyos baderoa
ATTAAAAAACTATTAAATATCCATTTTTTTATTTAAATAAAAACTTCAATCATTCTCTTCCCATCACATCAAACATACTTTATCTTTTCTTTCCTTCCCCCAAACATAAACTTATTTCACTTATCTTCTCTTCCCAACTCAACCCAACCCAACCCAACTCATCCTCTCCCCAAACATAATCATTTAGTTAAGTGGTTAGTATAGATGAAATTTGTTATGTTATCAACTTTAGGGTCATCTATTAAAATTATAGCACATTTTTATCAAAATTTCGTTTATACCAAAATTCTGAGTGATTAAACTCAATCGAACTCAATTAATAACCAGTGATTGAATTCAATCAGTTTGTAAAGTGATTGAGATTAACTGTATGAGTTCAATCACTGGTTATTGATTGAGTTCGATTGAGTTCAACCACTCAAAATTTTGGTATATGTATAATTATTTTCAGTTTTGTGCTATAAATGCAATTTTTTTGGCAATTTTTGTTATACATGAAAAATCTCCTACTATAAATTGCATTGCTCAACTCATATTCTCATATTTCTTCGATATCATCATTAGGTAAGTGGTTATTGTATGATGTTTGTTTTGGAATATATGGACCAAACGTGAGAAAAAGACATAAATGTCCTCCCAATTTAGTATGTCACAAAATAATTGATTATCGATAAATTTTGACTATTCAAATTAAATTGTAAGATTGAATTGATGGTTTAGGTTGAATAGATTTTTATTGATTTGAGTTGGATTAAAACTAGGGAGAATTGAACAAATGGATCAAGTTGTTAGATTAATGAAAATATTGTTCAATTCAATCCGAAGCAAACTCATATTTGTTATATAATACAAAGGGTAGTTGTTGGGCTAGACAACATTTTTATTGGCTCTAGGTTTGATTTGGGGAGTTTACCACCTTTACATTTTAATGATCGTTTTTAGTATATATAAATGTTAGATTGAGTATAGTTGACATTTCATTTTTAATAAAAAAAATAATAATTGTATATTTGTGTGAACCCATGAATATAACTAGAAACTTAAAAATGTTGGATTTTTTATTTCTTTGGTCGACCTTAATTGAGTTAGAAAAAGTGACTAATCCAAATTTTTTTAATGAATTAAAAAATTATCGTTAACACTTAATTTACATTTTGAAATACTTTCTTCTTCATTTTTATAATATTTTAAAAAACAAACAAAAATAATGAAAACAATTCATAAATTTGTTACGAACATAAATCCCTCTAAACAAGTTTGACAAAGAGATATTAACTTCCCAAGTAGTTGGGTTGCTTGAATTTTAAAATACTACTAACCCTAATTATTTTATAAATAATGCACATGAAAATATTATAATTTAAAAGAGTGTCCACCAAGAATTCATAATTAGTTTTCTGTGACCAAACTTTGGTTCCACTTCCAATCCCATTTCTTTCCACATGAAATGGCCCACTTGTTCTTCCTAGGATTTTAGATTTGGCTTTTCAGCATTTGCTTTTTAATTTCTTCTCTGTTCTGTCATTAGAAATTAAATACTTTTGTTTTAATTAAATTGTGATCTTTTTCATATATAATAATATTAGGGGAGAATTCGAATCTGTAACTTAATGGTTAATAGGTCGTAGAACTATGCTATTTTTGACATTAAATTGTGATTTGAGTTTGAGTATATTATTAATGTTAATGGATATTTTAACATAAAATTTCAACTATCTTATTATTATTATTTTTTTAGTACAAGTTAGAGGAATGAGGATTACAAATATCGATTCCGAAAATTGAATTCGTGATTGTAGAATAGAAATTTCAACTATTTTATTATAGTTAAACATCTTTTCATTTAAAAAAAAAAAGACTTTGATTAATGAAGAAAGAAATGTAAAGTAAATATGTGTGATTATAAGAGTGGGTAAGTATTTAGTGTTCTCTCTTATTTAATGATGAATTGAGAATAGAAATTAAGAGCAAAGGTCAACCAAAGCATGATTAAATTGATATAAAATATAATTCTTCTTCCAAAAAAAAAAAACGATATAAAATATATGTTTATAATCATATTTTAACGATTTGATTTTTTCACCTCAAATTTGTTAAAACTAAAACAAAATAATAGATATTTTAATTACGGATATTATTTTTTTCAAAATGCCACAAAAACATATGATATGAAATATTCATGTCGTGTTTATGACTTAAAACATTGTAGATTGTTTGATTTTTTATTTTTTTAACACAACATAAATTGTTTGATTCTATCAACCTAAACATGGTTTAACTATAAATATTTAATTACTGAATGAGTCGATAACACGATTAGTTATCTAGTTTTGTGTTAATTTATTTCCACGCGAGTTCAATTCATGGAGATCATCTACCCGAATGACCACAAATATTAAAGAAGGTAAAATACAATTAAAAAGACCATACGTGCACTAAATTATATCAGTATTTATTTAGAATTTATAAAAATTAGGGTGAATCAAACACACTACGGGCATATTTGGTTTTGAAGGGATGAATTGAGTTGAGTTGAGTTGGGTTGAGTTGGGATGAGAAGAGAAGATAAGTGAAAATAAGTTTACGTTTAGGGAGAAGGAAAGAAAAGAGAGGTAATAATAAAATTATATTTGAGGCGATGAAAAGTGAATGATTGAAGTTTTTATTTAAATAAAAAATGAATATTTAATAGTTTTTAAATAATAAAATTATGTTTGATATGATAGAAAGAAAATTAGATATTGAGTAGTTTTTTAATATTTTAATATTTAAATAAAAATGTGGGATCCAACGTACAGTTGAGTAGGAGTTGGATGGACTTATGGAAATCCATAGAGCAAGCAAGACAACACATAGGATAGAAGCCAAGCCAAGCCATCCCCCACTTTTTCCCCCTCCCCATACATGCCATACATCCGATCTATCGGTGTACACTATACAGATGCCAGTTTTGACACTATTCTCTACTTTGTTTTTAGCAATAATGAACTTGTCCACTTAAATTTTGAAATTATTAATTTTATCTGCATTAAAAAATTTCAACTAAATAATTTCGTATTATTCTAAAAAAATTAATAATAACTACATAGTTTCTTAAAGAAATTTCAAATAACCAGTAAATGTATCATAAATTTATTATTTTATTAACATTCAAATATTATTTAATATAAGATAACCATTTAATTTTTTATTTTAAATTTTTAAAATTTAAATTTATTTTTATTTAAATTTATTTTTTATTTAAATTTTCATCATTCCTATCATATATTCATATTTCCTTGAAAATATGCCATGTTAATCAAATTTTAAAAATAAAAACAAGTTTTTGAAAGTAATTTTATTTTTTTCTAATTTTTTATTTGATTACTAAAAATATAGATAAGATATAGATATCAACTGGTCATGAAGTGACTCAATTGATCAAAGAGGAACTTCAGGTACATAAAGTGATGAGTTCAATTCATGGTCGTCACCTACTATAGATTAATTTCCTACGATTTCCTTGATATTCAAATGTTGTTGGGTCAAGTACTATGTCCAACCATTGTGAGGAATCCCAATTGGTCATAAAGGGCCTTGGAGCATGATTATAAGTTCAAATCTTATGTTGGTCACCTACCTAACAATTAATTTCAAATTAATACTTTCGAGAAATAATGATATCAATGCACCATTCAATAATTACTTTTTTTTAATACAAATTACGAGAGGACCAAAAATTCAATAATTAAATTTTGTATTTGGTCTAATAACATTACTTGAAAAACTCAATATTTTTTCTAATTTAAATGGGAGAGGCAAACCTAATCAACCGAATGGAATTAGTTTTGGATTATAACTAATCAAAGTCAACAGCTTAACATTTTTTTTTGTATTTCAATAAAAGAAAAAAAAAATTGTAGGAAGGAAAATATAGTATATATATATATATTAATTTATTTATTTATAGAAATGAAGGGAATATCCAAGATGGAAGCAAAGATGAGTATATAAAATTATAAATACGAAACCCAAACTAATTTAATGAAAAAAGAGGAAACTAAACTGTCTACACAAAGCACCAAAACTGAAGTGACTCTCACTCCTAACTCCCTTTCTCTCTCTCTCTCTCTCTACTCGCCGGTTCACCATCGCCGCCGCCGGAGCAAACTCAGCCCTCACAATTTTCCCCGCCCTTCACAAGCTTCTCGATCTCCATTACCGCACTTTTCCGTTTCAATCTGCTCACAGTTTCAACTAAATTCATCGAACAATCGACAAATCACTTCGCCCAGCCGATGGATCGCGCTAGGTTTAAATTGGCGAAACGATGACGCGTATTCCGACGAGCTCGTTGATTCTCTGCTTTTCCTGCTGCGCTTGAAATGGTGGAGAAATTTGGGTGAACAGTTTAGGAAGCGCAATGAAGCAGAAGGTTGCGCAGCGAAAGGCGAGCTTCAAATGGAAGAGGAAGCTTGCGATTGTTCTGTTGGTTGTGTTCTGCTTTGGGAGCTTAGTTATGATGCAGTCTCGGTACGGCCGAGTCATGATGCTGGCGTCGTTGCGTCCTCAATCTGTGCCGGGACAGAAAATCGCGTTTCTGTTCATAGCTCGGAATCGGCTTCCCTTGGACATAATTTGGGACACGTTTTTTCAGGTAGCGTTTTCGTCGTCTTGCTTAATTGTTAATACGTCTAGTTATGGATGTTTTTTCTGGCAATTTTTGGCATTATGATTACTTTGCATTTGATAGGGTTTGATGTTGTATCACTTTTTAGGAAGGATTACCTAATTTGCTTGTTTTCCCCTGCGGTAACGAAGTTGTCATACCTTATTTGCAGGAAGGGGAGGATAAGTTTTCGATCTTTGTTCATTCGAGGCCGGGATTTTTGTTTAACAAGGTGACGACGAGATCGACCTATTTTTTGGATCGTCAAGTTAATGATAGCATACAGGTAACTATTCTTATAGGGTGTGTTTGTTTTTGGTAGAAGAAGGTGTTGTTCTAGAACCCTTTGTTTCTATTTGGCCGTTAACAACCACCCTTACCTATCAAATCCCACGTCAAACCCTCCATTAAATTTCACATCAAACTTATCACTCAACCACTACTACCACCGATCCCTAAACAAGTAGTTAATTACTCCAACTAGTATTAACACCAATCTCTAAACGAGTAGTTAATTAAACTATCATGGAGTGGCTCAATTGGTCAAAGAGGGCCTTGGAGTGCATAAGGTGATGAGTTCAATCAATGGTGGTCACCTACCTAGGAATTAATTTCTTATGAGTTTTCTTGGCATCCAAATATTGTAGGGTCAAACGATATGTCCCGTGACACTAGTCTAGGTGTGCGAGGACAGTCACGGATATAAAAAGAAACGAGTAGTTAATTAACCAACCATTGCTAACATCCATCTCCCAATGAAAGTTAATCACCCCAATTACCATTAATCCTTCTACTTTAGTCCTTTTTATATCAAAACCAAACACATCCTTAGTGTCGAGCAATAGCTCAACCCCTAAGGCCTAGTGTTCCCCTGAGGTCTCATGGGTTTGATCCCCAACCCCCAATTGTTGCTGAACTCAAACAAAAAAAAACAAATTCTTATACTGGAATGAGTAATCCAAACTGTCAGCAAATTGGTATTAGGGCGAACTAATTGGGGTGCGAGTCCTAATTAGCAGCTAATATATATGGATAATTGATTAAGCATATGTAGTTGTTACTTGTTAGTGTCTTTGCTGCTTACGGAAGATTGCTGCTAAAGCATCAAAGGAATTTCATCATAAGAAGTAGTAGTTAATCATTTGCTTTGAAACTGCGTCTCATGGAATGTGTCCCTGAGTACACATCAAGCAGGATACTGAAACTTCATTTATTCGTTTATGTTGCTTCACTGCTAAGTTCATTTACATGTATATGTTTGTGTCGATGCTAATGTTTTTGGTTGTATACCAGGTAGACTGGGGTGGGGCAAGCATGATTGAGGCAGAACGTATCTTGCTTAGACATGCGCTTACCGATATTTCAAATCAACGATTTATTTTTGTTTCTGACAGGTGAGACTTGATGTGGATAGCTTGTGTACCGTATGCGGTCTTCTTTTCCTTCAGTTCATAGAAGTTTTGAAGAGCATTTACTAATTTTTTTGGGCACAAGATATTTGTTTGTTTAATTGAGTGAAGGAAGATTTCACCTGTTTTATTTTCTCTTCAATATATTTTTGAAGGTTGCTTTATTGGGATTAGTCAATCCTTACAATGTTTCAGTTGATTGATCTTTTCTCAGCTGCATACCATTGTACAACTTCAGCTACACATATGACTATGTCATGTCAACTTCAACTAGTTTCGTGGACAAGTAGGTGGTCTAAATCTTTACATAGATTATATCCTTTTTTCTGCAAAAGCTATTTTTCTTGCTTGGCCTTTTTCATCCTCGTCTAATAACTATTAAAATATAAACATGAATATATCTGCATACAACTAGAGTTAAATTGGTACTAAATCCTACAGCCATAATTCTCCAAGTGATTCAAAAGTTGGAAGGCATCTTGAAAGTATCCAAGTGTTTTTTTCTATTGGACATTGAAATTTCATCAACTATAATTTTGTTATGTTATATCCTATACAGAATGTGAATTACAAGAAGCTAACCTACCAGCTTTTTGTATTTTGAATCATCCACATCTTGATATATTCTAGCTAGGTTATAGAATTTAAACATGTCGTCGTGTATGTAATCGAAGTTTTACGGCTTTTGATTGTAAATATGTTTGACAAGTAAATGATTGAACCAGTTTTGCTGATACAAAAGAAGGGCGTTACAATCCTAAAATGGATCCAGTAATTCCTGTTCACAACTGGAGGAAAGGATCTCAGGTAATCATTTTATCTAATTAAATCATATACTTTTTGCCTTGTAATTTTCTGCAGACTATTCATGACCTTAATTAATTACTTGTAGTGGGTTGTATTGACAAGGAAGCATGCAGAGGTTGTTGTGAAAGACAGTACAGTCTTTCCTATGTTTCAACAGCATTGCCAGGCAAGTCACCTTGAAGAATTTTTTTAGTTACAAAATTTAGGATTAGTATTAACTACTCAACTGATTCTGTATGTTTCATCCTTATGCAGAGAAAATCACTACCAGAGTTTTGGCGTGATCACCCATTTGTAAGAATTTCAATTATAAGCAGTATCTTGTTATCATTTCTCAATATGCGATTGGGCCTCACATTAAAAAATTAATCATAGCATGTATTACATAGAAATTCGATTTAATACAAATGAACTAATGCTAATTTGAATTGCTATACTTGTTTATTTAGAGTTAATTTCCAGAGATGGTGTAGTGTACTTATGTCTTAAAACTGTCGTTGTGCAGCCTAATGACCCATCCAAGGAACACAATTGCATACCTGATGAGCATTATGTTCAGACTTTACTGGCAGTAAGATTTTCAGCCATTTCAATATATTAAAGCTATTTCTATTACAAGAAAAACTTGGCTGATTACATCTAAAGAGGAGTAGAACACTGAACATTCTAAGCATGCTGTGATCCTTTTTGCATGCACTCTTTCCAAAAACTGGCTTTTGGTGAATCTTTCTTCTGGTTGTTTTTTTAAAGAATAAAATTTAATAATCAAACCTATATTTGCTTATGCATTATTAATAGCTGAATGCTATACATCTGAGAACGTTGACATCATTGCTGGAAACTTGGAACACTCTTCTTTAATATCCGTGCATGTCTGAACCAAATTATGCGGACCTCGATTATTCTCATGAGAAAACCCTTTGATCCTACAACATTTGGCTGTCAAGGAAACCATATGAAATTAATTCCTAGATTAGTAACAAGCATGAGTTGAACTCATAACTTTTTGGTTCTCTAAAGCCCTCTGATTACTAGGTCAATCTAGGATGGTTATTGTTGGAAACTTGGAACACATTCTCTTGTCTGCTTATAAGCTGAAAATGCAGCTTTGTACTAAAGCTTATTTACGTGGTAATGAATCCTATAATCCGGTCGAGTATGAGTTTCTAGCAGATAATGAAATTCAATCCATTTGAAACTTCCTTGAACAACAATTCCCATGCAGTCAAGGTTTAAGTTATTCACATACTAGAATACCAATATATGTATATTTTTGAATTTGTTGTACAGATTACTGATTACTAATAATTTATTTTTCATGATTCAGCAAGAAGGGCTTGAAGAAGAACTCACAAGAAGATCACTTACATATTCAGCATGGGATCTCTCATCCTCCAAAGACAATGAACGTCGTAACTGGCATCCTGTAACATACAAATTTTCAGATGCTACGCTTGATCTAACACAATCTATAAAGGTACTTAATGTTTGTTCATAACGCCTAATAATTTAGTGGCTACATCTTTTTTGCATCTCCCTAAGTGGAACTTCCAAATACTGCATCAAATATTGGTATAAGCAACTTCTTTTAACTGTATATCTAACTCCTATTCTCCCCCCTTTCCTTACCTTCCTTTGTAACATACTGATAAGGATGCTATTCTTCACTTAACTTCCTATTTAAATTAGAGTTGAATCTGATAACCCTATTTGTTGGATCGTGTTAAATCACCATCAAATCCCACGTCAAACCCTCCATCACCAATGAACCCAAAAGTTTAAACCGATGGGTAGGGGTAAATTTAATTATGTCAGCCAACATTAACATTATTCATTTAGTCAGATTATTTTTTAGTACATTCAGTCAAAAACTGATACACAGGAAAAACTATCCCAAGCTAAATAGGCAATAATCTGCTAATCTTTTTACTCTACCTTTTAATTGGTTCATGATAAAGAACACTTTTTATCTGCAGGGTATTGATAATATATATTACGAAACTGAATATCGAAGAGAATGGTGCACCAGTAAGGGAAAACCATCCAGGTGCTTTCTTTTTGCGAGGAAGTTCACCCGTCCAGCTGCCCTCCGCCTTCTTAATATGGTCAGTTATATACTTCCCAAATCTCGTTGTAGCGAAAATGCTCGAAAGCCATTGAACTGATAACCATATGCAAATCCTTTCTCACCTTTGCATACTTTTTTAAATTCTTCTAAGCCTCTTTATTTTTGTATTTTGACAGTCTGCGCTGGGAGTGAAACCTCAGTAATATTTGTAAAGGCATCCGAAACTACAAACTCCATGTAGATTAGGGGAAGGCCGGGCGATTTACATTTACCACGGTGTATACGGTAAATGACAGTCTTTAGAGGTGTGTTTTTACATTTACCACGGTGTATATGGTCAATTTTTTTTTATAAAGAAAATAAATGAGGGTGAATAGAGGATTGTTTTTATTCACTTGGTTGTGCATGGAGCTAACGTCTAGATAACTAATAGCTTTAGGAGTTTAAAATGACCAAAAGTCAGGAATACTGATCTCTGAACATTTGGGAGTTTGAAATTATAATGTGATATATAGTTTTTATCTGACATTGATGTTTATTGAATTTCACATTTTGTTTAGTTTTTTTTTTCTTTCTCGTGTGACAACTGTTTGATCCTACTACATTTAAACATTTTATGATTTACAAAGTTTTCGTAATACCTAAGGTGAAAGGATTAGAAATTTTAAAAAAACACACACACACAACCACACAACCACATGGTTCCTTGTTGTCAAACTTACAAACAATCTATCTAGAACTAACATTTGTCATTTGGTAATGTGTCAAATCATTTTGGAGAATAGGTTTCCCCAAATTCACTTGATTTTTCCTATTCAATTAGGTACTCAAGGTTTTATTTTTCTTCCTCTTCAATACCTAATTTCGATGAACTCATATGACCTGATTAATGTTTGTTGAAATCTAATTGAATTATTGAATTTGATTTTTACTTTCTCTTTCATAAATAATTATTGAGATACAAACAAACCTAACAAACAAAACTATCTCACATTGTGTAGATGATGGAAAGATCATTAATATACAAATGATAATAATCATCTCTATTGATATGATATATTTGGATGTAACAAGAAATAAAGTTTTTTTTAATCTGCCAAAAAAAACAAAGTTAAGAATAATTAAGTTAAAATAATAATATCATATCAATATGAAGATCTAAATTATTAATTAATTGGTATATATACATGATGACACTCATCTTCTCTAATGTAGAGATTCTTTTTAATTAATTAATAGCACTCTTACCAACTGTGTTACACATATCACAATTAATTCATTTTAGCAAGTGATGTGACATTAAAGAAAAAGATTATAGATGTACATTTCAAATCAGGTAATATGCCAAAATCACAACCACATTAGTTACCAAATATGTATTATTGTTACATTTTACTACATGATAATTTGCGATAGTTTAACTTAATAGGCTAGATTTTACTCCTCCCACTCTTTTTTTCTTCTTAGTTCTATTGAGTTTAGACCAACTAAGAATCTAATTAAACTACTAAGTTGATATGAGATATTTTTTTGAAGAAAAAAAAACACTTATAATGGAGAGAACAAAATCCCAAGAAAATAATTTTATGCCTTTCACTTTCTTACATGTATAAAGGCATCACTTA
>JBBMEF010000028.1:2202805-2217489 GCA_037832685.1 Sicyos baderoa
AACAAACCTATGCAAATCAGGTGTTAAACAATGCGAAATTTCACAAAGAAGAAGATTAATTAAAAGCATAGAACCATTTCAAGCAAACTTGGAAGGAAATCGAAGAGAAAACAGAGAGTAAAGTTCAAAAGTTATGAGAAAAGAGAGAGAAATAAACGCCACTAATGCGAGGAGAGAGATGGACTATTTGCTTGCTCGGATTTCAATAGTCTATCACTCTTGATATCCGAGTTAATTTAATCCGAATTAACTAGATGGCTAACATGCAAAACAAACAAGGATTAAGGGTGTTAACTTAATCCGGATTAAGTTAACACCCCTACCAAACACGCCCTTAATTATCTTCTTCAATTTTTTTATTGTTTCAAAATCTTCCCTTGAGCTAAGATGTTTTAGATAAATATGATATGGCACATGTTTATGTGTATTTCAATTTTCTCTAGAACTATTTACGAAGCTTAAATTTTGTCTTTGAATGATAAGTAAGATTTTAGTTCAATTTGAGAAACTTTAAAATTGGTATATAACTAGCATTTTTTTTTATACAACAATATTGAGAAGGGGGATTCGAACCTATAACCTCATGACTATTAGGTTGTACAAGATGACGATAGACCTATATTCTTATTTGCATATAATTAGGACTTTAGTATATACACAATTCCGTGGCATTAGTTTTAAAGGGAAGCTTTCATGTCAATATAAATATAGTTCAACCATTTAAGATATATATTTTGGGATAATAAGTTAAAAACTCTAACAACATTTTGTACAACCTAATAATTAACTATAGTACGAATTTCCCTCCTCCCAATATTGGGTTGTATCAAAAAAAAAAAAAAAACTCAAAATTCTACCTAATTTCTTGATGGATGTTGAAGTTAAAGAAAGAAAATCAAATATTAAGTTGATTTCTAACGATTATAAATATGTTTTAAACTAATCTTAAACAAGATAATTTTTTAAGTATTTCAAAACCACTTCTCGAATATGGGCTTTACTAAAAGAATTGCGAAAAAATGATGTTTGCATTTTCCTAATTCTATTGGTTGGTATGTTATTTTTACAAATTAATGATCATTTTAGCTCGTAGATCTCCTAACACAAAAGAAATGAGATCCTTAATTTTTGAGATAATGGAGAAAAAAGAACGAGTCAAAATAAGCTCATTTTTTGTTATTTCCTTTCCAAGAAATTGTATAGCATATACATATTGCTAAATATTTTAATTTCCATTCTAATTGATTCTTATTTCCATTATTTCTTTCTATCATTTGAAATATAACATTACAAAAAATAAATTAGATTTTTAATTTAAAAACATAATTCAACTAATTAAGATATATAGGATCGATTACAAGGTCAAAAATTCAACTTTTTCATATTTATATATTGTTGAATGTAACAAAATATAAAATTAAAACAGAACTTCTATCTCTAAGGAATGTTATTATTGTCATAATTTTCAAACTATACTTCATTAAATGAATTTTAAAATTGATCACAATTTAACTTATGTACTATTTTGGTAATGAAGGCAATTTTGTTATGATAATTTAACATTTTATTTTAGGGTAAATGAAACACTTTTGTTTTAGTAGTTTGGTTCTTTAATATGTAAGTGGAAGCACAATGATTGATAAGTTTTTGTTAGTCATTGGAGCAATCATTTGCACATGGACTGTCATTGCTTGCATTTATCAACAACCAACCCATGCAATCCTTGTGTCCCTCTATTTACACTTTTCCTTCATTTTTTATTTACTTATTATTGTTTTTTACATTAAAGTTGTTGGGAAGAAACAATGTCAGGTTTGCCTTTTCTTTTTAGATATATGATAGTTGTTTATTTAAATAGAAAACTTATGTCACCAATACTAGAATTTCTATAATTATACTCTTATTTCTTATTAGATTTGTATAAATTGTCATGAAATGGCTTAATTAGTCTAAGAGGGTCTTGAGGTGCATAAAATGATTGGTTCAATCTATGGTGACCACCTACTTAAAAATTTGTTTCTGAATAGTTATAAATATCAAAAAAAAAAAAAAAAAAAGTTTGTATAAGTTGTATAAAAATTAAAATTATTATTTGAATTATAAGTTATAGTTTTTAAATTTTATATAAAAAAATCACTAGAATTTTAAAAACAAGTTTAAACCACTTTTAATTTTGTGTTTAATAGATTTTCGCTAATCTTTCAAATTTATAGGTAATAGATACTAACAAAATTAAAAAATCAATTGATCTATTATTTTTTTGTTTATTTAATTATAAATTTAGTATATATAGCTTAGAATAAGTTAAAATCTGGTTTGAAAAAGTAGAGTTTCATCTTTGATTGGTAATACTTAGGCCCCGTTTGATAACCATTTGATTTATTATTTTTGGTTTTTCAAATTTAAGCTCATTTTCTCTCAAAATCCGTGCTCCATGCTCCCCACCATTTATTCATCTTTCTTTAAGAAAGTAGGGGAAAACCAACCAACTTTTAAAAACAAAAAAAAAAATAGCTTCCCAAAATTTGTTTTTATTTTTAAAAATTGGTTAGTATTCTCCTACTTTCTTAAAGAAAGATGGATAAATGGTGGGGAGGATGGAGCACATTGTAGGAATTTTGAGAGAAAATAAGCTTAAATTTGAAAAACCAAAAATAAGAAACCAAATGGTTATGAAACGGGGCCTTAATTATTTGAAAAAGTTTTTTACAATATTCAAATTAGAAAAGAATTTAAATGATTCATGGAAAGATGTAAAAACTATTGCAAATGGATTGAAAAAAAACAAACTTCAATTTTCAAAAACTAAAAATCAAATATAATCGAAAGTTTAAATTCATATAATCACTAAAAAAAATAATAATAAAAACATTTCATACCTTTATTTAGTTCAACAAAAATAACATAAAAGGCATAACAAAAAAAACAATAATAACATAAATAATTCTAACTCACAACATCTTAATCATGGACACATACTTATCTCGGTCGAATTATTTCTCTTATTAGCTTGACATACTTAAAAAAAAAAAAAAAAAAAAAAAAAAAAAAAAAAAAAAAAAAAAAAAAAAAAGTTTTTGTTGAGTTGTTTTGGGCCACAAGATTGTGGCTCAAGCCTGGTGATTTGAAATTTGGGCCATGGGCCTTCATCCATTTAGATTGTAGAGATTGTGATTTTTTTTTTTTTTTTTTTTTTCCAATTTTTGTATTGCTAAATTGTTAATCGCCGCGCTCTTCTCTGTAATTTGATTTTCCATTAATTAATCCAAAGCCAATGTATCGAATTTCAGCTTCCAATTTCTCCAAACCCTTCTTCTTCATCTTCTTCAATTCAATCCCCAAATCATCTTTCTCTTCTGCTTCATCTTCATCTTCAACCTTTCTGCAACCAATTCCTCAATCCCAAACAAACCCAATCATAAACCCTCTTTACCATTTTCTCCCTCAAAACCAAAACCCCTTCAACATCGTCGACCTCGTCTCTTCGCATCTCAAATCCACCAATCCACAGCTTCTCCATCTCCAATCCGACATTAAAGAGCTCATTCCTCACTTGGGTCATCCTCAAATCTCCAAGATTTTACTAAGGTGCCAATCTAATTTCCTCTCTGCTCTTGCTTTGTTCAATTGGGTCAAATATGATCTGGGTCTTCGATTTAATGCTCACAACTATTGTATTCTTGTCCATATATTGGCTTGGTCTCGAGAATTTTCTCGGGCGATGAAGTTTTTGTCGGAATTGATTGAATTGTCTAAGGATGAACCGAGTAGTGTAGATGTTTTCCAGAATTTGGTGCTGTGCACTGAGCATTGTAATTGGAATCCGGTAGTTTTCGAGATGCTTATTAAGGCGTATGTGAAAGCGGATATGGTTCGAGAAGGTTATATGAGCTTTAGGAAGATGGTGGAGTTGGGTTTTGTTCCTAGTGTGGTTGCTTGTAATTGTGTTATGAATGGGTTGGTGAAGATGAAGTGTGATGGCCAATGTTGGGAGATTTATGAAGAGATGGGGAGGATTGGAGTTCATTCGAATGCGTATACTTTTAATATTTTGACTTATGTTTTGTGTAGAGATGGGGATGTGAATAAGGTTAATGAGTTCTTGGAGAAGATGGAAGAAGAGGGGTTCGATCCTGACGTCGTGACTTACAATACTTTGATTGATAGTTATTGCAGAAGAGGAAGATTGGATGATGCATTTTATTTATATAGGATAATGTATAGGAGGGGTGTGATGCCTGATCTTGTTTCGTATACTTCATTGATGAATGGGCTTTGTAGATTAGGGAGGGTAAAAGAGGCCCATCAGCTATTTCATCGAATGTTCGATCGAGGGTTGAATCCAGATGTTGTGGCGTATAATACGCTTATTAGTGCATACTGCAAGAATGGAAGGCTGCAAGAAGCAAAATCATTGCTGCATGATATGATTGGAATTGGCATTAAGCCAGATAGTTTCACTTGTAGGATTATGGTGGAAGGATATGGAAGAGAAGGTAGGTTGATCTCTGCTTTGAATTTGGTTGTAGAGCTTCAGAAACATGGAGTCGCTGTTGCGTATGACATATACGATTATCTTATAATTGCATTATGTCGGGAAGATCGTCCATTTGCCGGTAAGAGTCTTCTTGAAAGAACTGTTAAATGCAGTTTCCAACCCAATGCTGGTGTATATAGTAAGCTGATTGAATCTTTCTGTAGAGGTAATTATGTGTCTGAGGCACTACTTCTGAAATCTGAAATGATAAGGAGAAATTTCAAACCTAGCATTGATACATACAAGTCTCTTATATGTTGTATGTGTGAAATCAATAGAAGTGTAGATGGTGAAGATCTTATGGTGGAATTGGTTGAATCTGGATTGCTTCCTGATCATCAAATTCGCAGAGCATTGATAAATGGATACTGCAAAGAAGGCAATGCTGATAAGGCTGAATCATTATTGGTCTCATTTGCTCAAGATTTTCAGTTCTTTGACACCGAAAGTTTCAATGCCCTGGTTAAAGTTTACCATGATTTTGGTGATGAAACCAAGTTGATGCAGCTGCAAGATCGGATGTTAAAAGCGGGGTTTGTTCCAAATAGCTTAACATATCGATACATTATACATGGACTATGGAAATCTGCGACGCTCGGGAAGCAGAGAGTTCATGCAGTGTAAGTCTGGTGTACAGAAAGAAAAGCGAGGCATCGTCCCGAGTTGTTGATTTTGGGGAGTTCTGAATTTGTGAGGTAACTCATTCATTCAGTGTACAGTAAAACTTAACCCAGCATGCTCATTTGGTGATTCTTGCATCATTAGATGAATGAGTTGAGAGATAGACTCGGAAGAGTTGAAATTGAAGAAAAAAATGGCTCAAAAGCAAGATAGCATGCATGTCAGAAACTCCCATTGCTATTAGGTGGTGGCATTTGATCTTCATCAGAGCTAGTACTGCATCTCAATACCAGGTAAATTTCAGATTGAGTGCTTTAAATTGCTTTGGGTTTGGAATATTGATGAACAGCTACTAACTAATCATGATTTCTTAACGATTATGGACTCAAAATGGTATATAACTTAGACTGAAACGCTTGTCATTTTGATGGTAAAAATGCATGGTTCATTAGAAGGAAAGAAAGTTAAAAGGTCTCCAAGGGTGGCTTTATTAATAAAGGTTTAGAGTCATCGGTTTAGGCCGTATGGGGATTGGGTTATTATAACTTAACCCACATTTAGTCTATCAGTTATAATAATCGATAGATTAGCCCAAATCAGTTATAATAATCGATAGATTAGCCCAAGTCTAAGCCGCCATTTCTCACGTGTCTCCATTTTAGGATAATAAATTCCTCTTACATGTTATAAATAATGTCTCAAAATCCCTTTTATAATAATTTCACTCTAAATATCGTCTATCCTAACTTCTGTTTTAATAATCTATATGTCAAATACAGCTTGTATAATCTATATGTCAAATATAGTTTGTAATATATTATAACTCATCGTTACCTAATTATAATAACTCACGCATTATTATAAGTTTATGATAACTACTTGGTGTTCCAACACAATCTAAAGATTTCAAGTTCCTCTTCAAAAAAAAAAGATTTCAAGTTCAAACTTTCGAGTGAGCTAGTATAAGCTATTTGTTGTCTCCACATGAACAAATACCATTAAATCACCGTCACTCCAATTCTGATTATATTGATAATCAGACTGAAGAATTTTTCATTTTGATGGTAGAAAACACTTATTTTTTCTTTTTTTTATGTCCGTGACTGTCTGGACAGCTGCACAAGCACACCTCGACTAATGTCACGGGGTATACCACCTGATCCTACAACATTTAGAGGTCAAGAAAATTCGTAAGTATTAATTTAAAATTAATTTTTAGGTCGATAGCCACCATGGAATTTGAATCCATCATCTTATGTACTCCAAAATCTTCTATGACCAACTGGGTTACCCCATGGTTACGGTAGAAAACACACATTGTACATTAGGAGGAAAGTTAAAAGTTCCTCTTCTCTCTGGTATGAAGCACTTGTCAAATTGTCATTATCACTCCTAATATCATAAATGAGAAAATATGATTCAAATAAAAGAACTCCCTCTCCCCCCTATCTCTCTTAACTTTATTTTCTTTTTACTTTTTTTTTTTTTTCTGATGGTTGTTTAGATTGCAGACTGCTCTGGACATTTGTCTTGTGGGTTTTTTCATTAAGCCAGTGACAGAAAGTGCTTTTGAAGCTTTTTTTTCCACATAATTACAGAAAATCAAAAGGGCAACAGGCCGCAAAATTTAAATCTCAAGCTTCTTTTTTTCTAGCATATACACACCTCTCAAGAATTATTTTTTCCTTTTTTTCCCAAAGCCATTCATGCAAAGTTCCATGGATAGTGTTTTGAAGGATAGTGTTTCATCCTTCAAAGTCATTATATTCAACTGATAAAACTAAGAGATAATATAATATAACAACACTTGAATATTTTACTTAAAAAAAGTATAATGAAATTCGAATATCACCCGGTCATTACAATAAATTTATATTAAAAAACAGCATTATATCGTCTTATTATTCCCCACAAAACTATGTATATTTTAATTTTTATATCATGTACAGCCAACCGTCAAAAAATAAAAACTTTATAATGTAATCTAAGTTATGAAATCCCTCGCACGTCTATATTAAAATTAAACATACACAATCGAACACCTAATTAATTATTAATTTATTAATTTCCTTTTTTTTTTTTATATATTTGTCACTGTCGGGCCGGTTCGCATGGACTAATATCACGGAGCATACCATTTGACCCTACAAAATATCACGGAGCATACCATTTGACCCTACAAAACAACTTTTTGATATCAAGAAAATCCGTACCGTGACCACCATAAGATTTGAACTCACCAAGGCCCTTGGGCCATGATGGTTCATTTTCTTGTCTTTTAAGAAAATATAAAAACAAACATAATGTCTTAAAAAAAAGCACACAAAAGAGACAAAACTTAAAACATAAATACACCAATTAATTAAGAGAAACACACATTAATACATAAAATGCAAAACCAAAACACGTGAAAGTAAAAGACAAGAAAAAAAAACATACAACATTTTAAACCATTTTATTAAACAGAGAAAAGAAAAGGCATAAGCAGTGGTTTAAGTTCGTCGTTCATGCTGTTCCGTTGTGGTTCTTCTTCCTTCTTGAGCCTTACCCTGAATCTCCTGCCCAACGTCCTTTGTTTTCTGCCCCACGTACCCAGCCATCTCCTGCATGCGCCTCTTCGCCATGTCCATCTGCTCCGGCATCGTCCCCGTCGCCCGACGTATGTACCGATACACCCACGACAGTGACGACAGCGCTGTCAACCCAAACACCCCCGACGTCAGGAACGCCCCGACCGCCAGGAGTATCGTCAATGCAGCTGGCACAATCACGGGGCTGAAGATGAGAAACACCGGCGTCGACACTGCAAGACCGATGAGCGTGGCAGCCAGCGTGAGGCCGGAGAGGCAGAGCAGCGTGCCACCGACCGGGACAAGGGTGACGATGGTGAGGATGGTGGAGGCGGAGGGGCCTTGTTGATGGTGTTGCTCGCCGTAGCGGCCGCCGGATAGCTTCCAAGAGGGGTCTTGGAGGTAGGGGCGTTGTTGGGGGTGGGCTTGGAGCTGGCGCGGTGGCGATCGGTCGGCCATGGTGGAGGAGGGTGGTGGTGGAAGAGAGGGAAGAAGTTGAGCGGGAATGAAGGAAAATGGGATGGATATAAAGAGGAGTAGAGGTGGCAAAGAGGGTGACACGTACACATGTGATTTGGTGAGTTGAGGGTTTGCATGAATTACAAGTTTCAAACCGATGTGTGTGTCGTGGGATAGGTTACAAAATTTTTAACTCTGTTGCCCAATAATAAATATAATCATAATTTCTCAAAAAAGAAAATATAATCATAATTGTTCGGGTTAATTTACACGCATTTCTAGTGTTATTATATATGACATACTGTTGACTCTACTGGCCGGAAATTCTCATAAAAAATAATTAATTTTTAATTAGTTTACAGCTATCTGTTTATTTCTTAAGATTCTCTTAATCATTTGAAAGAGCAATATTTATTTAAGGTAGAAATATTTACTCACTCATAAGATCATCTATTTTTATATTTTTATATTTTTATATTATTATCTTTATCAATTCAATTCAATTTTTTAAATAAAAATAAAAATATATAATTCTAAAAATGGATAAATATTTTCAAAATATTTATTCACTCTTAAATAAATAGTGCTCTATACAAAAATAATGTGGAGTAAATAGTAGGGCTGTTTATCGGTCGGTGTCGGTTAATGGCGAAAATTGACATCGAAATCGACATGTCGGTTAGACAAAAAGCGCAACTTTTTTTTTTTTTTTTTTTTTTTTTTTTTTTTTTTTTAATTTCGATCGGTCGGTTCATATTTTAGACTAGCTTGTATGCACTTCAACTAATATAACAGAATATATCGTTGGGCCTTACAATATTTGGATGGCAAGAAAATTAGTGAGAAATTAATTTTTAATAGATGGTCACTATGAATTAAACGCATCACTCTAAGTACCCAAAAATGATATTTATTGACGTTCTTTAACCACGTGAGCAGTTTATAAGTAAAGTTTTTAACATATGAATTTTCCTTTTAAATTACTTTTTTAGTTCATAAAAAATACTTGTAATGGGTTAAAAAAATCCTTTTTAAACTTGTAATTAATCACAAATTCTTTTTAAACCCACTTTTACTCATCTTCTTCCTTGCCATTTTTGGTTAACATTATAATTATTTTACGATAATCACAACATATTTATTTATATAACTTTAAAAAATATATATAACAATGATATATGAGCCATAAGGTCAGCTATGCCTCGTGACATTAGTCGAGATGCTCGCCATATTATTATTATTTGAATAAATGGGCCAAACAAAATTAAAGCCCATTAAAACACAATGTGGGCCCAAGCCCATATGCAACGGGCTTCAACTGGAACAAAATCCGGTTTTCTATCCATAAAAGCCCTGACAGGCAGAGAGCTCCCACTCCCCTAGACCAGAAAAAATGATAAGGGGCAAAACCGTAAAATCGCCGTAAACATTTAGGCGGGAAAAAGAGACGTTGTTTACGAAATCTCCAAATTTTGGCGCCAAATCCCGCCTCCCGCATCTAGACTTGCCCGTAAAAAAAACGGGCAGCCTCCTTTCCAAAAAATCTCTGTTCTTAGACCACTTTTTGGTTAATTTTACGCTACCCGAAAATAAACAATTATTTGACAAAATAAATTATTTATTGAAAAATAAACCCTCTTTTTCCTTCATAGCTTTCTTATTTATTTTTCCACAAAATCCTTTTTTCTCCCATTTTTATTTCAAAGTCCACTTTCCACCTTTCTTCCTCTGTTTTCTTCAACCCTCTACAATTCCTTCCTCTGTTTTTCATAAACGTTTCCTTTTTTTTTTAATCTCCTTTTTGTGGGTTTTTTGTTTTTCATTTCATGTTTGGATTTCAAATGGGGTTTTCAAAGAAGTCCCAAATCGACGGCGGATTTGAAGCGGAGAGCAAAAAATGGGTAATCGCCGGCTTGCCGGCGAGGTCTTCGTTGAAGCCGATTATCACAAAATCGAAGGGAAAAGACGGCGGCGATGACAACGGCGATAGGTCGCGTTCGACGACGCCGACGGCGAAGGAAGCGAGAATACCGGCGAAACTCAGCTGCCCGCCGGCGCCGAGAAAGCGGAGATCTCTAAAATCAAGCTCAAATCCAAATCACGTTATGGAGTTTTTCAACCCTCCGGATTTAGAATCTGTCTTCAAACTCCGAGTCTAGAAAAATTCCCAATTGGGTTTGTAATAGCTTACAATTTTTAGGGGTTTCAAATTTTCATTATGTTTTTTTTTGGGTACTTTTTTTTATTATATTTTTTGGGTTTTTATTAGTTTTATGTTCTTGGTAGTTTTTAGGAGTATGTTGATGAAGATTATGATGTATAAAGGATATTATATTTGTTATCTAAATGAGTATTCTATTTAGCTCTCTTTTCAATTTTTTGTTAATTCTTGATTAGTTAATTTGCTTTTGAATTTGGTCATCTAATTGAAATCTAAAATTAGTTAATTAGTATTATTAAAATTTAGATAAAAGTATTCAATTTTTAAATTTAAACTAACCACAAATTTAGGGAGAAAATGTTTTTTTTAGAAAAAGAAAATTAATTGAGGGAATAATTAATGTATGTGCATGGATGAGAAAATGATTGAGGGTGACAAAAATAGGGTTTATTTGGGGCTTTGATGTGATGTGACCCACCTCATTTGGAGGCCTATGTTTTGTAGAGTTTTGATTTGAAACAATAGAGGAGCATAGTGGGTGAAATATATTAGAATCCAAT
Organism: Sicyos baderoa; assembly: GCA_037832685.1. NCBI lineage: Eukaryota > Viridiplantae > Streptophyta > Magnoliopsida > Cucurbitales > Cucurbitaceae > Sicyos > Sicyos baderoa. The sequence goes on from JBBMEF010000028.1 coordinate 2,213,714, forward strand.
GTTGGATTGGAATAATTGTTTCATGGAATTCAAATTCTATAAAAGAAAATTGAAATGAAGTGTTTTTGTTGTTCAAACTTCAAAGAACTTCAAGACAGATGAATGGTATTTGGGGTTCAAAAGGAAAAAATGGGACCAATTTTGTTGAGTTTCTTTTTGACCTGTTCATCCATGATCTATTTGAATACTCTTTTTTTCTTTTTTTTCTTTTTGTATGTTAGTTTTTTTTATAAAAAAAAAAAACAAAGATCGATAGCTATCTGGTTACTATATGATACATGATGTCATTTAGAGTATTATTCATTTGGATGAATTTATGAATTATTTGCTTAAACTAAGATCACGCCATTATCTTTTGAAAAGAGTTGATTTATAACAATTTTGAAAAGTTTGAATTGAGATAACAATTTTGTATGAACAAATTAGTAGTTAGAATGCACTAATGGATGCTAATATGAGTAGTTGCTCAGCAGCATTTGTGAATGCCCAATGGTCAAGAGGTAATGGGTTCAAGTCCCTTACCTTTCAATTAATGTAATCTAAAAAAAAGAAGAATGCAATAATATTTTTTTTTTTCTCTTTTTTTTTTATTTATTTATTATTATTATTTTTTTTTGTCTAAAACTCAAATTGAGATGATAAATTTTCATGTGATAATCCTAGTAGAGTAAAAAAGGTGGACTTTTTTTTATAATTTTTAATTATCACTAACCACAACTTTCATAATTATCATTTCTTGTAGGTCGTTGAACTATAAATTTCTTTTGAAAAACGTTGATTCAATAATGACTCAAAATCTAACTCCTTTTTCAATTTTAGTGTGACGTACCCTGGTTTTTAAAAGGTCAAAATATAAGAAATAAAATGACAATTCATTTGAATTGAACGTGCATCTCAAATTCTTCTTTATTTTCTATGTTTATTCTAAATAATGAATCAAAAATAATTTTTAAAAAATAAAACTAAATGAATAATATCATTTGGATCAGTCAATAAAAAATGGTATAATGTACTAAATTTATTAGATTTAGAGATTCAAATACACAAGCAAATTTTTGGCAGAAATGGAAATCATGATAAGCTTTAAAGTTGGGAGGGATTGGATAAGTAATAAGTTTTTTCACTGTGATCAACTTTATTATTTTTTTTCTTATTTATAAATATATTAAAAAAAAAAACTTTTTGAAAAATTGCATGTGTTTCCTAGTAGGAAACACTCAATTTTGCCAAGAAAACTTCCAAATTGCCCTCTTCTCTATGGGATTCTTCAAACCACATTTGGTCCTATGTATATTGGATTAATTAAATCTAAACTTAGGGTACAATAATTCAGTTTACCAAACATAATATATTATTTCCTTCCATTATCTATTTATCCAACGTGTCAAAATAACTCTTGTTATTCAAATCCCATATTGCACTAAAAATAATGTAGCATCTCAACGTAACATCTCAATATTAACATAGGATTCTCAATCGAAGAAAATTAATACGACGATATTGTAAAAAAATAAAATAAAAGAAAAACTACGTTTTCAACTATATATTTTTCGCATAAAGGAACCACCTTATTCTACAATATTTTAAATATTTAGAAAAAAAAATTAAATAAATAATTGATTGAATTTAATATCCTTTTAATTTTTCAAAAAAAAAAAATCACCATTAAATCAATCATGATGGTTAGAGTTTCAATTGTAAGTTTTTTTATAAATCATTTTCAATTTTCTTTTAGAAAACATTTTTTATGATCCATAGTAAAGCATCATTCATGTTTGATTCTTCTTTCTTTTCTTTTTTCTTTTTAGTTTTTTATTTAATGAATTCGATTTTATTTGGTTATATAATGTTTTTTTTTTTTGAAATCGTTATATATAATGTATTTATAATATATTGTAATCAATTTTTTTTAGTATATGTGACAGTCATGGTTAGTTTATACCAAGGGTGCAACAAAAAATTTAAAAATCGAACCAATCAATTTAATGCATCGGTTTTTAGCACAAAGTTTGACATATCGGTTTTATAACTTGAAAAAACCGAAAATATTAGATTGATTCTGGTTTTTATTTTAAAAAACTAATAAAAAGCGATTTAAACTGAAATTTATATGTATATTGTCAATAAATTATATAAAATCATCCTCCTTCTGTTATTTAGAAGATTTTCTAAAGTCTTTAAGATTTATTTAATTTACTCATATTTCAAGTTAAAAATATTTTAAAATAATTTTTAACAAGTTCAAAATACTTTTGACTTCCTTTAAAAATATTGTTGTTCATGAGAATTTTTTTTGATATATTTAATAGAAATTGGACATTGAATCGGATCCAAAATTGAACCAACTTGGTGCACAAGTGTGATAAGGATGACAACCCTACCTGAATGTGATATTGTCCACTTTGGGACTAGACCCTCATGATTTTGTTTTTGGGCTTCCCCAAAAGGCCTGACACCGATGGAGATGGTTGTCATCACTTATATACTCATGATCTTTCCATCTTCTAACCAATATGAAATACTTTATTTACATCCCAACAAAGCGCACCTCAATTAATTTATAAATAGGTAACCATTATAAATTAAATTCATCATTTTTTAATTTTCTAAAACTCTTTTGATCACGATTCATATATTTTAAACTAAAAAACAAAAACAGAAAAAAGGCATGAATTCATTTAAATATATGGATATCAATGCAATAAATTTGTCGGTGAATATAATGAATGTATAGAAAAAATACACAATGTGACCAAAATAACATAAAGATTGGGTTATTAATTGGGACTTAAAGAAAAGTGAAGATGTGTGATGTAGACATTACGAAATGTATCTCATTTCTCAATTTAATTTCCCAACCCCTTCGCATGGGTTGTATATATAGTATTCGATTTATATATATATATATATATAGTTCTCAATCTAACGTGTAAAATTATATGAATTATTGCATAGTTATAATTGTTAAGATATGATATATTTGGGAATTATATTATATATCTTTGATGTTAAGATATGATATATATTATAGATTATATTTGTTCTAGAATATTCCTCTAAAAGAAGATTTTGTATTATTTATATTCCTGTGCCCTTCCTATATAAAAGGGCTAATTATTCATTTGCGAATTAAAGTGAAAACCCTTTTTATTCTATATTTATCTTGGTATCAGAGCAGTCTCTATGGCCAACGCCTACTCGAATCCTAGGTTTAGTTCTCCACCATTAAATCAACTCCTTTCTCATCTCACTACCATAAAATTAGACCGATCTAATTTTCTGTTATGGCAAAACCTAGCTCTTCCCATATTAAGAGCCTATAAATTATTAGGTCACTTGAGTGGAGAAGACCAATGTCCACCTAAATCTTTTCCCACAGCCGTAGGTCAACAAGGACCCACAACCGCAGGTGGGCGTGTAGCAGAAGCAACAGCTTCATCGGAGACAAGTGGCGTCTCCTCAGCAGTGCAAGCAGACGGCGTGTCAGCGGCGTCAGGCGGCGTGCAAGTTGGAGGCCGTGTAACAGCAGGCGACGTGGCAACGATTGGAGGCGCTGCAGGCGTTCCTCTCCGAGTTGATGCAGGCGTGGCGGCTGGCGTGTCAGCGGCTGGAGGCGCTGCAAGTGCGATTTTCCGTGAGGAAGCAGGCGTGGCAGGCGTGTCAGCCGGCGCCATTATTCGACCTGACACATCATCAGGTCTGCTGACGCAGCAGGGGCCCATTGGACAGCATGTGGGCCCCACAGCAGGTTCCTTTTCCAATTTTAATTATTTTTC
>JBBMEF010000028.1:2217589-2237631 GCA_037832685.1 Sicyos baderoa
TATATTGGTTTTTTCATATAGAACCGAACCGAACCAATTATTTTTCGGTTTTCTGAAATTTGAACCAATATGTCCAAAATTATTCTAAAAAACGAACCGAACCACTGAATCGGTTCGGTTCGGTTCGATTTTTCAGTTTTTGGACATTTTGTTGCACCCCTAATAGACACAAAGGCAATAGCACTTTAGAAGGGATGAAAGCTAAACTGATTATGAGCTGCCAAGTGTCAATAATAGTAATTACTTATTGTCATTGAAAAACTAAATTACAGGTTAAGACTTAAGAGAGACTTAACCCAAATATTAAAAGCTAAGGAATCTTGAGCAAATTTATGAAAGAGAAGAAATGATATGATAATGACAACTTCTCAAAGCAGCCAACATTTCCTGCCATCAACTCTAATGCAATCTAATTAAAGCTATCAATCAATGTTGTGAAGGTATGTTAAATGTCAATATGTTGTAAGAAAGGAGAGTTTGTATCATTTTCATTTATATTTCTCAGAAAAATTCCCAAAATTAAATACTAACAAGAATCTAGAAACAAAAATAATAAACACGAAACAAGAAATGAGAACGGTTACAAAGCAAAATGTTAGTTAGAAACAATTTCATTTTCATTCCAAGAAGAGAGGAGCATATTCACAAAGATTTAAAGAAACCACATTTGTATTTTTTTTTTTTATTACAATAATTGGGAGGACTTGAACCCAAGACCTCTAGGTCATTAGGTGTATAGAGAAGTCATTGAGCTACTGCTCTTGTTGGCAAGAAACCACATTTGTATTAAACATCTTCGAAACACTTTGGATTATCATAGTCTACAAAGTTTGAAAGAAATCTAAACAGCTAATTTGTTGTTCAATTCTAGCATTGCCTATGTTGAATAATCTTTAGATGCAGTCTATACAGTAATTGGAGAAAGAAATTCAAGAGACACCAAGCATTGTATATGGAGAGAGTAATAGTCCAATTAATTCAAAAAAAGAAAAAAAAGAAAAAAGCCAAAAGAAGTTCCAAGAGGATAAAAGTTTACTGTATTAATCCCTACAAGAATAAACAACAGTAACAAAGTAGGCTTTAAGGCCTGCTCACAAAAGCTACCATACAAGGGATAAACGCGAGACAACAACTTGTTTCGATATAGTCGATACCTATTTCTCACGACTAAGTAAAAGGTATAGATTACAGAGCAAAGATAAAAATTTAGTTACTCTAAGAATCTCCTAATTGGCTAGTCTAACCAAATGTCACAGAAAAACTAAACAAGGTTACCTCAACAAGAATGAAGCAAAATTTGTGCACATAATACCCAGCATGGCAGGTGAACCATACCTAAGAAGAGGAAAGTTGCACTATTCCATGCCCAAAGAGTCTCCATCCAGCTCCAGAAGTCGCCGATATCTAGTTCGTCGACACCTTGCAAAGCAACTTTAAACAAAAAGAAAGTAACAGGGGGAAAAGCTACGAATCCCAAAACAATGTTACCGGCTGCCCTTGAAAGAGCTTTAGAACTTCCAGCTTTTAAATCAAGCTTCAGAGGATGTGCCAACAAGCACATGGATACCACCAAAAATGCTCCAAGTTCCGCAGTAGCGAAGTTGATTACAGACATGAGGCACAACCCGATAAATGCCGCTGAGGTGGTCATTGCTTTCAAGAAAGCCCACTCTTTAATCCGCTGTTCAGAAGATTTGGTGGAGCTACATGGAGAGCCCAAAATCACAGACAAAATTAGAAGCGCGAGCAACGAAAGCAACGCCCAAATGATGGAGCTTGTTGTAGGACTGTAACCAGGTATTTGGCAGATTAAGTATGGAAGTAAAGAAACAACAGCACCCCATAGATGAACAACAAAAACTCTTTTTGCAGCATTAAGCCATTTCCATGATCTTAAAGAGACAATAAGCTCATCCTCAGAATTTGCCGAAGCTGCAGGTTCAACCTTTTCCATGGTTACATTCAAGTTATTGGCATAAGAATAGAGAGAAGCCGCAACTGCTGGTAGAGGAGCAACGAGGAGTGCAAAAGCTATCATATATACACCAACGGATACGAATTTGCTGGTAGATACCATAAGGTACAGAAAGAATGACTGATGGAACTTCTCCAGGAGGTTGTTTACTGATCGTACAACTCCTTCAATTAGCCTGCACAACCAAACGAAAAAAATCCTTAGCCAAATCAAAAGGATAAGGAGAAATTCATTCCTAGCATGAAGAATTAACTACAAGCTGGGCAGTAAATTGTCAATTTTTAATTTCAAATTTGATTAAGAATATCCATCAAAATATAAACTCATTTCTGTAAATGAGCATGAAGTCGAGCAATAAACTCACTAGAATGAATTGACCTCGTAAATTCTATTTCTTTAAAGAGAAAACTATCAGTCAAAGTTCATTTTAGGAAAAAAAGAAAAAATATTTTCTCTTACGTACCCCCGTTAAAACTATTTAAAAATTAGAATTAAACATTGAAGATTGACAGTGAAACACATTTAAGTTGAGAAATAATAAATAATTTAAAGTAAATGTCTTGTTTGATGTTGACCTAACAACTCCATTGAGTGAAACCATCGGTTTTAAATATTCATTAAAGTAGTGAGCCCTGAAAAGTTGAGGGATGGTAGGAGGATGTGTTATAAAATTCTTGGGGTATAAATGAGAACTGACCGGCCACCTCGCAATATGAATTCATCACGTCTGACCTTGACACCAGAAGCAAATTTGGGGGACATCTCCACAGTAATTGCATCAATTTGGTAATCTCGAAAAGCCCCATGGGAACCTGTAGGAATACCCACAGCCTAATGGCAAGAAGAGCATGGATATTTTTAGCGAAAATAATCTATATTGTTGACATAAATGAAAAACTATTCCTTATTCTAGTCCATTATATGAAACCATAAACAATAATCTCTTAGAAAATGAATTAAAGAGCAAATCACCTGGTAGTACAATGAACTTGCAAGTGTGGCTGTGCCATCAACATAGTCAGCAGCTGGCATGCCAAACTTCCATTCAGAGTTCAAGCTTCTGATAATTTTTCCTATGAATTCCAACACTTCACCCAGAACCTTGAGCCATTTGCAATCTAGTAAAGGCCAAAATTTCTCAATCGTAATCCGAAAACCTTGCCTATATACTGCTAGATTATTCATAATATTGATGAGGTCCAGGTTTGGCATCTGACCATTTGATGCTTCAGCATAGACACAAAGACTATCCTCAAAGTGTTCGCTTCTATTTGAAACCTTAATAACAAGGGCTGCAGCCATGGTTCCAGCACGCTTAAAATCATCTAGACTCGTTTTTTCTGTCATATGGTTTGCTTTCAATTCATAAAGGACATTTGTCTCGGTACAAGCATCTGTGTCAATTATGCTGGATCGACCAAACGCAGGAGTGTGATAATCTCTAAGCCAAGCTGAAACTGCATGATATTCCCCATACCGTGAATCCGCGACAAGCCATACAACGTCCTTGGCCAACCAAGTTACTTGTGTAAGCAAAGAAAACACTGAATAAGCAATACCAAGAGACAAAGTCTCATGAAGACTAGGCTTAACAGGGTTGTAAGGTGTCACCAAAACGATGGCTTCCTTTCCATCGGCTTGTGGTGCTCTTATTATCCCAACAGTGTTAATACCCCGTGTCATGCAACTAACATTGTTCCCAATGATCCCAGAATCAGGGCTAGAAAAAAAGTGTAGAGGATGGAACTGAGTAAATTGTGGGTGGAACCTGTGGTAGTTAACTTCGGCACCCAAGTTCGATATATATTGGGCTATAATCTGCTGGCTTGCACTGAAAAATGAATAGAAAATAAAGCTTCTTTATCATAGGTTGATTAGAACAAAAGACTTGAAACGGTAACAGAGACAAGGAGAGGAAGAAGAAAATGCTTATGGACATGTGAAAAATATGCTATAGATAATTTCTAGGAGGAAGATGAATTGGATAACTGTGAAATACACTGCAATATAAGTAGTGAAAAAAAAACTACACACAATTAAGTTTACGATCATCTATAGACTTTACGCACCTAGATCCCTCCTGACCAATCAAAAATGACATGTCAATCAACATGCACAGATTAAATGGTCATAGATATTAGATAATACGGAACTTGCGTAGGCATCACATATCAGAAAACAACACCATATACCACATTTTCATGAAAGCCTTCATTTGAAATATATGTAGCTCGAACGAGAACTTTAGAACTAATTGTCTAATATCTTTCCAGACAATAACTATCCTCAGCTTGCCTGTTTTTCCAAATCTATGGAAATTGTGAATGTAGGAGGCCAATATTCCTTAATCACAAGTTCATATTGAAAGACAGTAAGATAGCATATTTAAATATTCATCCAATTGGCTTGATTGAGCTAGCTCACGATTCTTTGATAGTTTCATAAGACAATAGCATACTTTTTTAAAAAAATCAGAAAATCGGAGCTTCACTGCCCTATACCCGAGGCACCCCTGACCCGTCCCTAACAATAGCATACTAATAGTGATACCACTACCTTTGATTGACTTAAACTCATGTAATTAGTAAAATAGTTCACAAAGTTTATATCCATAGATGCCTTTTATTTTAAGTTCAACAATCATTAGAGGTTGGGAGATAGGAACCCATGACTTTTCAGGGCATACAAAGCATTAAAATTTCCTATTATGGTTTTAAAGGAGATGCAGGGAATACATACAAGATCGTTGAGCCAGGCTTCGATTTCAAACTCTTCAGGTCCTTCACCAAGTTGTTCGACTCTGAGACTTCCTGGCCTGAAAGCATACTATTTGCAGAACCTATGGGAGAAATATAACGCCCCAGATTAAAAAAAAAATATATCCACATAAAGGTAAAATGAAAAGATCCCTGCAGAAGAACAAGGATGCACAAACTTGATGATCCTATAAACTACTTCTAATGAATCTGAATTTGTAACTTATTACCAGACAACCAATCACGAAACCACAAAAATGATGAATAATTTATTTTTGATGTCCGTGATTGTCCGGGCCAGCTTTTGCAATATCATGGAATATACCGTCTGACCCTAGGTAGGTGGTCACCATATGATGCCAAAGAATCCATAGGTGGCCACCATGGATTGAATCCATTATGCACCCCACGACCCTCTTTCACCAATTGAGTCACTCCATGATGGTTAACAAAAATGATGAATAATAAACCAAACAAATCAGATAATGATAAGCAAGCTCAGAAATAAGGCAAACAAACCTGGCATGAGAGCGTTCTCGGAAATGTAAGTGTTCATAGAGAACAATGGCAGTAGCAGAAGAGCTAAAGCCCCTGCAGAGAAGCAAATCGCGCTAGAAAACACCACAAACAAAGAGAAAAGAACAAAGAAATCAATCAATCGCTCGATTTCAACACGAACTGAGAATCAAATCCATGTAAAATCAATCAATCAAGAACAACAACAACGCACCTGAAGAAATTACTGTGAGAAATTAGGAAAATCCCTAGGCGCACAATCGGCCGCGCCTTGATTTTTGGTTTGTCGGTCTCAGCCATCGGAAGAGGCGAGGCTTCCAACGGCGCAATCGCTCTTCTTCACAGATTGATCTGAAATCTGTTGCGAAGAAGAAGATGAAGAATTGTGAGCTCAGTGAACCAGAAGTCAGGTCACCTATCATTTGAACCGGAAAAATTCGGTTTAAACAACCGGTTCGATTGTGTAACCAAAATATGAACCGGATGGTTGTTTATAGTAGATCATTAACTTCAGTTCGGTTTTATCGGTTCTGTACTAAACCGATAACCTAACTAATATCTCAGATTTTTGACAATTAAGTCAAAATCGATATCGAACAAAATTATTCATTTGGTTTAATTTTTAATTTTTAATTTTATTTAAAATTTAATTTACTTTCAATTTTTCTCTCGTTCTTAATTTAGTTTTAAGAATTTTTATTTTACCAATCAAAATCAACATTTTTCATGTAACTTAATATTTTCAATGCGTTTATTGTATATTTCAACCTCTAAATTTTTTATTTTATTAAATTTACATATCAATATAGTTTTATTTTATTTTATATTTATATATTTGGTTATTTTATGTTGGTACTTTCACCGACCATCAAAATCGAATTTATATATTTAGATTCTGTAACATATCAACTCGAATGATTTAATGTATAAATTGATGGTGTAATTGTTTATTTTAATTGATGTTAATCTATTTCAAGTTCACGGTCGTTAATTCGAGCACAAAAATTATTATTTAACCCAAATTATTATTTGTTTAAATCGAATCAATTCGGTTCAGTTGGTTCAATTTTGTCTGTTATGGGTTTTTTCTTTCCCCCAAATGTAATGTACATCAACAAGAAGCTATTGTTAATTCATCTGAATTTCTTAAGCAAATCTCCACAGCGCGCTTCCATGGAAATTGCCCGCCAAAACCTTCGCATTTCCCTTTCTCCGTATTTTCCACCGGCAATCGTTTCTCCCAGTTCAAGCATTCGATCATCTGGTTTTAACCTGACGACGAAGCTTCAGTTCCCGATGATCATTTCTAGCAATTTCAGAAGCAAAGAGTTCAAATGCTGTCGCCGTCGAGTGTGGAGCTCTTCTTTGAAGCTCCGATTCATGGTGCCTGAAAATGAAGGCAGTGAAAACGAGAATTTGAAGTCGTTTGGGAGCTGGATTCGTGTTTCGCATTCGTTGTTTCCTGGTGGTAGTTGGTGGAGCTTAGACGAGCATAAGAAAGTAGAAATTGGAGATGCGAAGCCGCTAACGGTATATTTGGTTCTTCGTCGGATGTGGAAATTGGTTTGGGAGAGTAATCGATGGGTTCTTCTCGTTGCTTTTGGAGCTTTAACCATTGCTGCGGTACGTGCAGTTACTAAGTTCTGTATTAACCTCTGTTCTGTTTATCTATGTATATTTTTTCAGCGTTCTTTATGTATCTGAAATTGATTATGTAGGTCCGTTTATAGCGATTTGATTTTTTATTTTTGGTTTTTGAAATTAAAGTAAATTTTTATTCTACAATGTATCCATCTTTCCCGAAAAAAATAGGTGAATGCTAACCTAATTTCAAAAACAAAAATAAGGTTTTGGAAGTATTTTTCTTGTTTTCAAATTTTGGTTTGGTTTCCAAAATATAGGTAAGATATAGATATGCAAGTAAGAAATAATATATGGTAAGCTAGTTGTTGTAGGTTTAAATTTAAAAAATCAAAAACAAAAAATAAAATGGTTCTCAAACCGGGCCGTAGGTATTTGTTTATAAACAGTAGATGATTATATCATTTCCAGAAGCTCAATAGATGAAGTCGGTTCCTTGGGATTTTTAGCTTTTTAATATAGATATTGAATGTTGAAGTTGGCGAAAATTTGAGCCGTTAAAGTTATGAATATATGGATAAAATCCCAATGTTGATTCCAACTCATATAATTCTTTGATTTATTTTTTCTTTTTTTTAGAGTTCTATAACATTTGGAGTTGAAGTATTCGAACCCATGATCTCATTAAGTATACATGGATGATGTTGAACTAATGTTCTTGTTGGCCATTTTTTCTGACAGTTATGATATTTCTGGAAATTTTCAACTTTTTGTTGATATTTTGACGAGATTCTGAAGAAAACATGCAATATGAGAAACTATAACTTAGTGGACTAAAATATTTGGGAAGCTCTTACGGATGTTTGTTATCTGATGTGGTGATAGAGAGACTTTGAAGATCTTAGCTCTCCCATCCTTGATATTGATGGGGTTGATCTCAGGCTGGAGAGTAGGGATGTTCTTTTTCCGAATCTTAACCCAATTGAGAGCTTTTCTTGTAGTTCATTCTTTCAATGGTTGCTTAATCCCTTTCCGGCTAGGGAGTATGTTTTTTCCTATTTGTGAAAGGTGAAAGTGCAAAAAAGATTCAGTTCTTTTTTTGGCAAGTCATTCTTGGTCCCTTGGAAGGGTTAATACTTTTAATAGGCGTTCAAGAACGATGTCTTTGATTAGATCGTCTTGCATTATTCTTTGTTGGAAATTGAAGGAAGAGCTCGATCATTTGCTTTGGGAGTGCAATTTTGCTCGGCTTTAACGGTACCTCTTTTTTTAGGTGTTTGGTTTTAAATTGGTGGGAAGAGATCAAGGTGTTCCTTCTTGAGTTCTCCATCGACTTTTTCAAGAGAATGGGAGGTTTTTGTGGATGGTGGAGATTTGTGCGATTTTGTGTGTTTTGTGGGGTGAGAGGAATAGTAGAATATTTACAGAGGGTGTGAGAGACTTAGTTCAACAACAATGGGGGATTTTAACTATGAGCACTTGGTTATAGTAAATACTTATGTCAGTTGAGCTATGCTTTTGTTGACAGAGCCTATGAGAGAGACTATAGCAAAGTTTGGGCTTCAGCTAGGTTCTATGTTTCTCTTTGGACGTTGTAAAAGATCTTTTGTGATTATACGCTTGGTATCATTTTACTTGATCGGAACACTTCCTTTTGTGGGCTTGGTTTTTTTGGATGTTATTGTAACTTATCATATTTTTTCCCTCAATGGAAGCTAATAATATCAATATATATGTATACACGTATGTATGTGGGAAGCTCCTAGACTTGTACTTTATGATATATTCTTTTCAATGTTTTCACCTATTCTATTTTTACTGGAAACTATTCACTTTGCTTGATCTTTTTGGTCTATGATTTTCCAATTCAATTACTGTAGTTTTTATAATATGATTAAAGTCTCTTGCAGATTTCAGAAATTTCCATGCCGAGCATATTGGCAGAATCAATTTTTTCTGCTAGTGGTGGCAAGACTACTGTGTTTGCTAGAAACTTTAAGCTCTTGGTCATTCTTTCTTTTACATCAGGAATATGCAGGTTAGTTTTTTAATAGTTGAACCTTATAGTTCAGTAGTGTTTTCTGCATAATGTGAGGGTGCTTAGGTAAATTAGTTCCACAACTTATTTCTTTTGATGTTTCATGGAAGAATTGGAAATAACGTGCCTGCTTGTTTGTATTCTTGACATGAATGTTAGTGGACTGCGAAGTGGCTGTTTTGGAGTTGCGAACATAATCTTGGTGAGTAGCTTCGCTACATTATTGGCTTATTATTTAAACGATATTGATAGACCACTCAAGTTGACTAGTTGTGCCTCACTATTGCTTCTAAGTCTTGGTCTTTCTATTTGTACATTTATTTATTTTTATTTACATACTTCATGAGGCATGAAGTAATATATGATCAACTTTATTTTATAATTCCTTAACTAGTTTGCAGGTTAAGCATCTGAGGGAGCGTCTGCACTCAGCTATTCTTTTTCAGGTTTCTTTTTAGTTTAGCAATAACAATATTTACGTTGAGTTTGCATGACTCTGTTCGAGGTAGATTATTTTGGTGCTTTACTTTTTCATGGAGTTTTTTTTTATACTTTCTTTATAGACCATTCCATTGAATCTTGTTTTCATGTAGGATATATCTTTCTTTGACAAAGAGACGGTTGGTAATTTGACTAGCAGGCTTGGAGCAGATTGTCAACAATTGGCTCATGTTATTGGAAATAATATCAGCTTGATTACACGAAATTCTCTTCAGGTTATTGGTTTTGTTGAATGTTGAATAATGTTTTGATTCATAAATTGCTTCTAGTTCTTGACTTAAATTTCTGTCGTTTACTTTCAGGCCACTGGTGCGTTGGCCAATTTGCTGATATTATCTTGGCCTCTTGCAATATCTACGCTGGTGATATGTTTTGTTTTATCAGCAATCTTTCTACTATATAGCCAGTAAGCATATGTACCCTAATGTTTGGAAATAGTAGTAGATTGTATAAGCTGGTGTTGCTTTTTGTTTGGTTTATTATTTTTCTTCCCATTCAGCCCTTGGAGTAGGGAGTTTCTAAGGACCAAATTACTTGATAATATATGTCTAAAAATATCAACCACCATGGGTTGGCCTGACCTAGTGGTCAAGAAAGGTTATGTAATTAATAAAGAATTTAGAGGGAATGAGTTAATGCCTTAATGGTCACTTACCTAGTATCTAATATCCTATTTGTTACCTTGACAACTAAAGGTGGTAGGGTTAGACAGTTATTTCATAAGAATAGTTAGAGGTACACGCAAACTAGCCCAAACGCTTGCATATATTGGAAAAAAAAGTCTAAAAATGTTTTCTTGTGATTTCTTTAGCCTAGGGCACACTATAAGCTGTGAAAATGTTAGAACATGTTGTGTTTATTTGATTCAAGAATCATTTGTTCTGATTTAGTTACAATTTTACTTTGTAACTGTAATCACAATGGTAAAGGTATGGTGTTTCCTGTCCTTTCAATGAGCTTTCTTTTTTATTTTTCTGTGAGTTAATATTCTTATTGTTTCAATGGATTATTGAAGATAGTGTGTTCTTTAGGTACGTAATGAAAACAGCCAAGCTTACCCAAGAATTCAATGCTGGTGCTAATGAAGTATGTGCTGAAAGCTTATTTAAGTCGACTCCAAAAATTCTTTTGCTTAGTTGAAACAATTCCTTGCACATATTGTTCATTCTCCAGATTGACTGTATGTAGGTTGCACGTGAATCACTTACTCTGGTGAAAACCATCAGGATCTATGGAACTGAAAGAAAAGAAATTGGAAGGTACGATCTCTAAATTCCTTCAAGTGTTCATGTTCTCATCTCAAGCTTTACTAGCTAAACACAAAGTGCTCAAATATGATATCTAGATTTCATATCACGACTCACGAGCAAAATATTGCCATTATATTTTTAATCACAGTTTCACTTTTCTGATAACTTGGAAAATGCTGAATTCTGTTAACTTACCACTCCACAAACACATAAAAGCACCCATGTTTGTCTTCATATGTCATGATGTGATTACTGATCCCTTTTTTTTTTTTTTTGCGTTAGATACAAGCAATGGCTGGACAAGCTAGCTTTTGTAAATACTCGAGAAAGTGCAGCCTATGGATTGTGGAATATGAGTTTCGGTTCCCTGTATAGGTCAACTCAGGTCTGGATACCTTAGTTTAAGAAAATTAATTACTTGTGCCAATCTAGTTTATCTTGAATATTACTTCCGCCAAGCAATCATAGTCTTTATCATTTTGCATAGTTTTAGGATATTTCTAGTTTTTTTTATCAAGTAAATAGTCTATTTATATATATATCATTTATTTATTTATTTTCTCTTCTTTTTTTTTTATCATTATCATATATAATTTTAACTAATCTCTACTAGTAGTTAGTTTAGGTTCTTGAAGTGCTTGCTATTGTTCACGAGTTTTAAGTTTTGAGATCCTACACTCAGGTTTTTGCAGTACTTATAGGAGGAATATCTATTCTGAGTGGTCATATATCAGCTGAGCAGCTTACAAAGTATGTCTTGTACTGTGAGTGGTTGATTTATGCAACATGGAGGATCACAGACAATCTATCATCTTTGCTATATTCAGTTGCAGCAAGTGAAGCAGTCTTCCAATTAATGGATCAATTGCCTAGCGAGCAATTTTTGTCCAAAGGTAAGGTTTTTGAAGGGCATTTCTGAAATATCAATCTCATAGTGAGTAGTTGTACCTTGTACGTATATTCCGTTTGGTTCATATGGCATGGTATGGACTATTTGTACTTTGCAAGTGTCAAAATTGTGCAGAATTCGGTCGTTTTTTATGCTGTGGTGATTATCTATACAGGAGTGAAGTTGCAGAAGTTAAAGGGACATATTCAGTTTGTGAACGTGTCCTTCCATTATCAATCTAGGGTAAATACATTTCTATTTCAAGTTTAAGAGTTCTAATTTTCTTTTCTGGTTTAAATGTTACATCATCATGCTGCTCAATTGTCCATCTCTTTTTTTCAAGTTAATTCCAAGTTCAGTAAGCCTTTTCATATGATCCCAAAATTATTGTTTGGGTTGCTGATGGCTAGTCTTATCAAATTAGAGATAATAAAATTTCAGTAGATTGAGTTGCTTCTTCTCCAGCTTTATCCAATCAATAGAGAATAAGGTAAAGTTTTCATGGACAACATTACCAGCTCATTAGGAGTGTGAAAATTGGTCATTTGTCAACTCTGCTTCTTTTTTTAATTTTTTTACCCTTTACTTTCTGTAGTTCTATTAGCTAGGTGTTTGATCTTAACCTGTAAAATATCTATTAATACTTCTAAGTTCCCTACACACTAGTTTCATTTGTTAAAACTTTTTATCCCTGAAATGATGGAACCTTTGTTTCCTGATTTTGACTCTTGGATGACTTCTTTGTCTGTGACATGTAACAGAACATGCTTCTGGAACGCATTAATATTACTATGCAGGCAAATGAAGTTGTAGCACTTGTAAGAAATCTCTCTCTCCCTCCCTCCCCATCGTCAATGCAAAGTATATGATGGATATTTTGCACGTCTATGTCCTCAAGGTTGGACCCAGTGGCAGTGGAAAAAGCACTCTAGTCAATCTTTTGCTTCGTCTTTATGAACCAACCAACGGTCAGGTGAGCTGCGACCACTGCACCTATTTTTATCTGATATTTAATTAATTATTTCAAGGAAAGCTCTCATCATTCAACTCTGGAATAGTTTTTTCCCAAGCGAACAAAGATTATCCCTCACTTGTGGACTTAGAATTTTGAGAAATGCCCTACAAGTGGAATTTAATTTTAATTGGGGAGGAAACGACTTGGCAGAAATTCGAACTCAAGACCTCCTGCTCTGATACCATGTTGAGTTATGTCCACCAATCAACCCAAAAGCTTAAGCTGATGGGTTGGGACAAATTTAATTATATCAACTAACAATTACTTTGGACAAGGTATTAAAAATTTTGTCATATATTTTCTCTGCATAAAACAACATAGTTGTGTAGGTAGAACAAGCTCTCAATTCTTACTCAGTAAACAATTAACTCACTTTTTTAGATTTGTCCCAAGAGACAGCCCAGCGGTTGAGACAAAGGACTTCAATGCATGCTTCCTTGAGAGATCCTTGGTTTGAGGCCGTTGGAAAATGCATAAACTAGAATATCCTTTAAAGTATTCCGGTGCCACAACCTAGGGACATGCCAGTGGTGCCCCGGGTATAGGGGAACGAAGCTCCGATTTCCCGGTTTTCAAATTCACTTTTTTATATATTAAGCAATAAGCAATGAACTTGAAGCTTAGAATTTAAAGCTGATTTTTTTACTAATTTTATTGTGAACATTAAATAGGTCGCGAAACTCAAGATTATTTGTGATTTTTATGGTGAACATTAAACCGTCAGCACTTCGTTTTCATCTATCCGTTTATTCATTCACCTTTTCATTTTCATGTACTACAATGATGTTGTTTGAGGGTATTATAGTTTCATTATTTTTGTGTGTTGGAGTTCATATAATTTCTCTTTTCGTAGATTACATTCAAGGACAATAGTTTATACAAAAACTAATACTCTTACGATATTAAAATATTCAAGTATATGGCACGTATTCAGTATTTAGAAATATATATATATACATGAAAATTAAATAGCAAAAAGAAGGAAACCACCTAAGGCAACTCAGTTTCTTGAAAATGCAGATTTTCATGGACGGTCTTCCTCTGAGGGAATTGGATATTATATGGCTAAGAGAGAAGATTGGATATGTGGGACAGGTTAGAATGCATAAGTTGCATGGAATTTAATTGAAAAACAGTGCCATAACTTCAATTTTTACAGGAACCCCATCTCTTCCACATGGACATCAAATCAAATATAAGATATGGCTGTCCAATTAATACCACGCAAGAAGATATAGAATTGGCTGCAAAGCAAGCATGTGCTCATGAATTTATCTCATCTTTCCCCAATGGCTATGATACCATTGTTGATGATAATCTACTTAGTGGAGGTCAAAAGCAACGGATTGCTATAGCAAGGGCCATTCTTAGAGACCCTGCTGTTTTAATTCTCGATGAAGCCACGAGTGCTCTGGATTCTGAAAGTGAACATTGTGTTAAGGTTCGTATTTACATACCCTTTAAGTAGTCCCCAAGGGGTGGCACAGTGGTAGAAGATTGGGGTTTAGAAAGTATGCTCCCTTCAAGGTCTCAGGTTCGAGACTCACCTGTGAGTCTGTGACATTACTCCTTCGATGTCTTCGGTGCCTGACCCAGGAACGGGCGTGATTACCCTTGTTTCAAAAAAAAAATACATGCCCTTTAAGTAGCATCATCTCTTCAAAAGGAAATAAATGACTAGTGTGTGTACTAATTGTATTTCTTATCTGACATGCCCGTTTCATCATTAATTAGGAGGCTATTTCTGCATTAAAAAATGAAGGAGGTGGACAAAAAACTGTCATTGTGATTGCTCATAGGTAAATATTCTCTAATTGTGTTTATAATGCCTCTTAAAGTTGTTTTTTGTGATATGGTCGACCTTTTGTAGGCTTTCAACTATAGAGGCTGCTGACAAGATACTTGTAATGGACAAAGGTCGGATTGTTGAGGTCAGTTTCCCATATTTTAAAATACATTATAGCTGTATCAATAACTGTTTTACTTCAGGTCATTTTATATTTCTATGCTGCATCTAGTTTCTCTCTAAGAAACTCTCCTGAGAAAAACTCAACCCTAAGTATCACTTTCTCTCTTCCTTCTCTGCTGTGGGAGGAGAAGGAGAGGCAACCCTACGTCTGACGCTTGCTCTCCTCTTTTCCAGCCTACCTCTCTTTACTTTTTTTTATAACTTGGGAACTTGGAACTTCGCTCCTCTAAACTTGGATACCACTAAGCACCCTTAGGCTGTAGCACCATGATACATCAGAGGAGTGGAAACACATTAGAAGGTGTCTGTAAATTAATGTCATCTCGAAATTGTAACCTCAAGGGGAGCATACCCTCAAAACCCAAACAACCGATCTCTCTCTTTAATGGCACCCACTATGACCTCAACATTCCTCTCCTTCGTCTTTTTTTAACACATTTATACAAAGCTCATAACAAAACAAGTAAATCCATGGATGAGAATTGTATTTATAGGCTTAATTTTCAAAAACCAAAAATTAAAAACCATATGATTATCAATCTCCAAGGGGCAAATCATTAGTAGAGGGTTGGGGTCTCCAAAGTATTCTCCATTGGAGGTTTCAAGTTCGATACCCACGAGTGTGCAATGACCTTAACTGTAAAATTATGTGTTAGTCTCTCGGGTCTTGGCCTTGGGACAGGCATGGGTGCTCTTGGGTATATAGTGTGGCAAAGCTTTAATTTTTTGTTATAAAAAAATGGTTATCAAACGGATCTAAAGAAATGGATTTCTTATGAAAGAAAAATATCAATATTTTCTTTCTTATAGTTATAGACTATCCCTATTACAATGTCATAGATTAATTCTCTATTTATTATTATTCATGAGTAGATTGGTAACCATGAGGAGCTCCTCTGCAAAGATGGATACTATGCTCGATTAGTCAAAGTACATATGATAACAATGCGTTCATTTGATTGATACCAGGTTACATTTGCTGCTTTTGCCGTTCAGTTGTCTACTAAATTTCTTTATTAATTTTTCTTTATTGAAATTAATTCCTCGGTTTTTGTATGTGCAGCATAACAGGCATTTTTTGTCCATTTAGAATATAACACATAATCCTCTCGAAGAAAGGTAGCTCGGCAAGAAACAAGATCGTTGCCAAACGACCTCAAAAACTGCCTTAAAAGCTGTTATATACATGTCTTTCACTGGAATTGCAATAAGTCAGTCATCTTATGCCCTTAAATAGACTTACTGCCCAATGCTTCACTACAATCAACTTTGTTTGATGTGTCATTTCATCGAGTTATGTTCGAGCGATGTCAGTCGACGTTCCACTTGATATGGCACATTCCATGACACCTCCTCACAGCAGCTCACTTCATTAGCCAAGTGCCATGGCCGCCTCAGCTGTCTGTAGATTGCTCGAGCCGATCGACAGTTGAAACGTCCACGTATAAACATGAAACGAGAAGATGTATAATTTAGTCCTTCCAAAAGGAGAATTACTCGTTATCCTATCTCCACGGATTGTTGGTTGTCAATTGTTTTAGATAAATATTTTGTTCGAATGCAATACACTTCAATGAAGTATATTAATGGTATATTACCAATATAGATTATTGATATAGTTCACATTGAGGGGGTTTTCTAATACTTTTCGCAGGTTTTGTTTGGATGAAGTAACAGTATCAATAGAAGTTATGTTTTTTTTTTTAGATTACATCAATTGGGGAGTAGGGGACTCGAACCCATGACCTCTTAGTCATTTGGCATATATTAATGTCGCTCGGCAACTATTCATGTTGGCAACAGAAGTTATGTTTGAATCTAACAAATTTACCCAATCAGGCGTAAATCTTTCAAATCTAAAACAATAAATTAATTGTCACACATTGGATTTTTTTTTTTTTTTTTTTTTTTTTTGGTAATCGGTAATTTCCGAAAATGTATGAATAATATCTTTTAGGGTTGGTTTGTTAATTTTCCAACAACACAAAACTTTGGGAATTTGATAGTATAATTTCTAAAATAATTCGCATATAATTTTTATTTTTGTAGAACTCAATATAACGAGTCTATCACTGATTAAATTGACAGAACTAACTCATGATAGAATTCAATTTAAATTTTATGTTATGTATGTATTATTTTTGATTTTGTGCTATAAATAGAAATATTTTACCATTTTTTATTAATGCAAAATCTCCAACTACTTAATTAAAATTTATGTAACGAAAGTGACCTATTGATTTCATTGTTTGGTAGAAATTCAGTTTGATATCATGGTCACAATGTCAATCCTTAGAATCGACATTAGTTTTTTTAATTTAATTATTTTATATTTCTCCTTTATGAGATGTTTTTCTTTTTCTATCATTTATTTCTTTGAAAAGGAAAAAGTGGGAAAAAAACACACATTTTTTCTGGCTTTCCTTCCTCCCATCGACTTGTCTGCACGGAGTTAAAATGGATCACCAAAAGAAATCACAGAAAAATCTTTCGATGTTTCTGGTTTTCTTCCAGTCTCTTTCCATTAACACGACGAAACAAGAAACCTCCAATCGATTATGGCGACGGCATCGTTCAATCTAGCGCTTGGTCCTCACCAGAAGGTAAATCGCTACAATTTCTTTGTTTTTCGTTATGATTTGAGACGATTTCTTGAAATCTTGTCCACGATTGAGATTCGGTGCCTGAATCAAATGTCTGTGTTTGTTTCACCTTTGCAGGCACGGCCTTTCCAAGTTTCTTGCAGAAGGAAAGAAAAGGAACGCAACAATTTCGATCCATACAAAGTTATTGAAATCACTCCTCCGCCGAAGAACCTCGGCATTCGTTGCTTTCCGCCCGTAAGTGTTCCGTTTCGACTCTCGGATCTTTCTTGTTCTTGTATTTGAACTACGGATTGGCTTTCTGATGTGTGAGAATGCGAGTTTAAGATTGTGCATTTAGTTTCACATTTAGGGAAATTATGTATTTGTTTCGTCTGATGGACGTTGATTCTTTGGGTATTCGGTAGGGGTGCACAAAAGAACTGACAATCTTTGGCCATTCAAACCAACTTTACCCGAACTATATGCATTTGAGATTTTTTTTTTTTTTATATCCGCGACTGTCCGAGCCAGCTTTCGCGCACCTCGACTAGTGTCATGGGATATACTGTCTGACCCTACAACATTTGGTTGCCAAGGAAACCCCTAAGAAATTAACTTCTAGGTAGGTGGTCACCATGGATTGAACCCATCCCTTTATGCACCCCAAGGTCTTCTTGGACCAATTGAACCACGTTTATATGCATTTGAGATTAACTAATCAGAAAGTTTTTAGCATATTAGTTGTGTGCATGTACTAACGAAATAGACATCTTGAGTTATTTTTTACATATTTATGGATTATGGGTTGTGTTGCTCTAATGTATAGGGTTGGACAGATTGACAAATTGACCAATCCGAAAGTTTGAATTTGTCCAAAAAAATTTCACTAACCCAACCCAATATAAACCATGTACACCCGTAATAGGTGTTATTAGAATATTTTTTTGTAACGAAGTTTTTTGGAATGGGACACTGTGATTCTCATATGTATGTGTTATGCTTAATTTGTTCAGAAGAACAGTAGTTCGTTTTCATTAGATTTCAGAGAGTGGGGAAAGTGGATTATTTGCCTTTTTACTTTACATGATAAATAAATGATCCTCCTGGACTTTAAAATCTCTGATGAAATGCAGCTTCCATGGTATTCACTGATAGAAAAGACATATATAAATTATGAGGCTTTCGTCTTTGGAGTTTCAAAGGTGTATGGATTATCATCAAGTGATTGCCAATCAAAACTTTTGATGAAATTAACTTCAAAATCTATGGTCATGTACTTGGGTTTCCAATATGCCACTAATCGAGTGGTGGTCAAGAGGGGTCTTCGGGAACTAAGAGGTGATGAATTCAGTCCATAGTGGTCATCTACGTAGGAATTAAATTCTTACATATTTTTTTGACATTCAGATGTTATACGGTTAGACGGTATGTTCCGTGACATTAGTCGAGTTGCGCACAAGCTGACTAGGACAATTACGGCTATCAAAAAAAAAATGTCACTAATGGGGTGGGGATTATTAGGGGGAAGAGTAGAATCTGATCATATTGAATGCCAACTAACTCTCTGTCATAATACCCTTCTACCCTTACTAATTTGATTTCAATATTATTTCAGAACTTACAATGTGGGGAGAGTGTAACGATAGAAGGCCAAACCTACACTATCTCAGCTGTAACTCTTCGCTATCAGCTCAGAAAGGGGAAGTATGAACAAAGAGAAAAGAGACTTGATGTTTTGTCTACAGGAAGGTACATCTTGAATTTGTATCTAGAAAGTTTATTACAAAATTCTTGATGCCTCTAATGTATATAATGACTTGTAGTATGCTGGTCCCTGATATTTTGTTTATTACAATTACAATGGTCTTTCATTGGTTGTGCTACTTTGTGCATATTTTACATTTGAACTTTTCTTGTATCTAAAAATACATTTTGAGAAATTCTCAAACTTACATAGATGGTGGGTTAGAAGAATTTTTTTAGATTAACTCGATTTTTGAGTTGGTCAATTTGTCAATCCATCTAACCTATGTATTAAAGCAATTAAACTCAACTCATATATTTTGGAATTGGGCTAGTTTGGAATATTTTGTTGTGTTTATTACTCTTATGTTTCCTCTTTTAAGTTACGGCTATAGATTTATAAAAGCAATATGCTAAAATTGCATGATACCAAAGCTCGAACTCGTGTTGTATATTTTGTTAGTGCTTGTGTTTCTTCCCAACATGTTAAAAAATGATCTTGTAATCTTATGTACATATGTAATATTACTCTAAGTTCGAGTTGGGTTGAATTTTGTAATCTAAAAAAAGAAAAAGTGAGTTTCACCAAAGAAAAAATTGGCCAACTCAATAATAACTCATTCGACTACCCACATTTTTTTTTATTCAACTCAACCAATAAGAAATTATAATAAAATTTTGGGTTGAATCTAAATTATTGGGGTTGTTGGTTTTTTGTTTGTACACTTGAATCTATATTAGGTAGTGTATCACTTCAATTTTCAATTTCATCTATTTCACCATTGGACCTAAATAAATTGTTTAGTTTTATTGAATTTACTTATTAATTAGTACAATTATACCATGATTACAATAATATATATATATATATATATATATATATATATATTTTTTTTTTTTTTTTTTTTTGCAACATTTTTTTTCAGTCTATCCCCAAATCACTCTAGTTCATCTTCTCCCTTCTTCTCCGTTTAGCAACTCCAAAATTTAATCATCTCCTAAAAATCTAGAGTTCTGTAACGTAGTTCTCTCACTCTTAAGAAAATATAGAATTGATCGGAAAAGGTTTGAAATTATCTTTTGTGAGGGTAGTTCAATATTAATAATAGGTTAAATTACCAATTTGGTCCCTAGACTATGCAGCTGATTCCATTTTAGTCCCTTAAGTTTCAAAAGTCCAAAATAAGTCCTCCAACTTTGAGAAAAGCTTGATTTTAGTCCCTG
>JBBMEF010000028.1:2243049-2290419 GCA_037832685.1 Sicyos baderoa
CTATATTAAAGTATAGGGAATAATTTATATTTATTTGACTATATTAAAGTTTAGAAAACAATAAAAAGTGTGTAATACTCGATTCAACAATAGAATCAAATTAAAAACTATGGAAATTTTAGGAATAAATAAATATATAAAAATATAAATATTAAATGAAAGAAAAAAAAAAGGAATTTGTTAAGATATTATTTGTTATTAAAATATTATTATTATAATTTTTTAAAAAAAGTTGTTAAGATTTTTTTTTTGGTCGCGTATTTCTGAAAGACGCGACCCAACTGACGTTTCGAATTCGGGTCTTTCCGTCAATCGAAGCGTCGTTTTGACCGTTAACTCGGAGTCGCGTCTTTTAGAAAGACACGACTAAAAAAAAGGGTCGTCGCGTCTCAATTTGTAATATTTAGGTCCGAACCCCAAATGGCAATAGGTTTGGGGTCCGGACCCTGCATGCCATTTTTCCTCCGTCAGCGCGTGGGTTAAGACGTCACAGAATGAGGAAGAAGAAATCCAAATCTCTAGTCGTTCCCCGCTCCACTCACTCCCTCCCGCCTTTCTTTATCTGCGCTCGCTCTCCATCACCACTTTCTGTCCTCGTTTCCTCGCTTACCCATGGCTTCCGATAACATCTCCACCGCTCCCGCCGCCACCGACGACGACGAGAATTATGGATTTCGACGCCAGGAGATGTACCAGAGCAGCCTCGCCGGCACCGTCAGCGCCTATGATCGCCACGTCTTTCTCTGCTACAGCACTCCGGAGGCCTGGCCCTCGCATCTTGAAGCCTCTGATTCCGACGCCCTCCCTAGGCTCCTCTCTGCCGCTCTCAAAGCCCGCAAGGACGATCTCTCCCTTAAGGTTTGCGTTGATTGAATCGATTTTGTTTTTCTCTGTATTTGTAAACCCTAATTCTGAGGAGTTTACCGTCTTTGATTTGGTTTTGTTAGACGAAGCTGACAGTGTTCGCTGGACGCGAGGAAACTGGATTTTCGGATGGAGATGTCTTGATTTTCCCTGAAATGGTCAAATACAGGTAACTCTCTCTAGTTGTGGTTTTAGATTTTGGAGGAATCGGGAAAATGTTCTCTTCCTGTTATTTGTGATGCTGGATTCCGCTGTCTTTCCTTTTCTTTCTTTGTATGTTTTCCTCTCGTAAGTTTTATTTACTCTATTTTGAGTCTGAAGGCGATTTTGTTTTTCTTCTTCTTGAATTGATTATATATAATAGGGGTTTAAAAGAGTCAGATGTGGATAGCTTCATCGATGATGTGCTTGTGAATGATAACCAGTGGGCTTCCGGAGTGCCAGAGGTTTTTACTGGCTCTCACGTGTTTGCGTGTGTTCATGCTAGTCGAGACCGTAGATGTGGTGTCTGTGGACCCATTCTCGTTCAAAAGTTGGATCAGGAGATTGAGTTACGAGGACTAGAGGATCAGGTTTTTGTTAGTCCATGCTCACACATTGGAGGACACAAGTATGCCGGAAACTTGATCATATACCAACCTGGTGCGAATGGGAAAACAACTGGTCATTGGTAAGGTTCTTCAAAGCTAGCGTGGTTCTTAACACATTTACTGGAAAACAAGCTCTTTAACTGAATATTTGAAATCTATATGGGTTGTCGGTTGAATTTGGGGTTCAATTTTCTTGTTTATAGGTATGGATATGTAACTCCTGAAGATGTCTCTGAATTGTTTGAACAGCACATTGCAAAGGGTGAGGTCGTGGAAAGGCTTTTGAGGTTTGTGCTTTTCTCTTTGCATTTTATTTCCCAAACTGAATACTGAATTTATTTTAGCATTGCTGGTATTAATAACTAATAGTGAGTTATAAGGAAGAAGCATTATTTTTTATTGTTCTGCGTAATAATTTTGTGGGATATACATTTTGTATCAATATGCAATTTCTTCCTCTTAAATTTTTTTATCATGCGGTATGCAGATCGTGTATATATCATCCCCTCTTTGTTTTTTTGGTTGTACTTTGGATTAAGTGTGGTGAACTCTTTCAATTGTTTTCTTCCGTTTGTTGCTGTGAGAAACTTTGTAAATACCTTAGTTTTTGAGCTCTAACGCTGTAGCTATAATATTGTTTTTTATAGTTCAACAATGTTTGGGGGTGGGAGAATCAAACACTTGACCCCCGAATCATTAATATGTAGTTTATGCTGGTTGAGCTATGCTCTTGTTGACATGTATTGTTATTTGATATCGGGAATCCCTAGGCGTTGCTTGCACCTTACTTTGAGCTTAGATTCCTGGTTAGAGTCGTGATACCTGCAAGAGAGGCCATCTTGTTGTTAGTAGTCGCTGTTCATGTTTACCTACTTGCAACTTCACTTTAACCTTCTGCATCATACAATATACGGCCTAAATGGGTAGAGTGATGTATTGATCAACTAGCTCCTTCCCCAAGTGCACTCAGTCAAGCTGCCGTTTCTCTGTAGCTATCTTTAGAAGTCACCTTTGCTTGATTGTTACCGATTCAGAAGAGCTACTCTCTAAACCTCACGTTTTACCCCAAAGAACAATTTATAAATTTAGAAGGGCTATGGATACAATTGCTCGGTTCTTTGTCACTTTTTTTTCAAACCAATAGTAGAAGTAGAACAATAAACTGACTTATCAATTCCAATTTCAGAGGGCAAATGGGCGCAAATCCTGAGGAAGGCAAAAAGGAAGGCGAACAAAAGATTCCAAATGGAGAAGATACAAAGAAAAGCAAGGTTGAATTTCAAGAAAATGGCGACCAAAGAAAAGTGGAAACAATAGCAAGCTGTTGCCAGGGCAGTAATGGATTCGCTTGCTGCAGAGATGAAAGTTCAGGGAAAAGTAGCCGAATCGAAGAGCAGTCGAAAGAAACTGAAGACGAGGTACCGAAGAAGGCAAATAAATTTTCTTGCTGGACAGGAGAATGGGAACAAAGTGAAATTCTTACTGCTGTTGCTGTAATTGGAGCCGTGGCCACTGTCGCTGTTGCGTACAGCATCTACAGAAGATCAGCGTAAATATCGAATGGTATGTCTGTTTGTTTGCTCATAAAAAGTCTGTGCTCTGTTTTTTTGGTGGGAGATTTCGTGATATTAGTAAAGATAAAGCAATTTGCTGAATTAGTTTCATAGATAGTAATGATATTAATAGGATTCTTTGGGGGAATAATACTACACAAAATCTTTCTAGCTCGAGTGACTTTATCAAATAGACTTTATCGCTAAGACCTTGTTTGGACGATTATTTATTATGAGGGTTGAGCCATTTTAACTCAAAACACATTTGACTCATTATAATCGGTGGGTTGGTTCAAACCCAAACCGTGGTTTACATGGTCCATGCTTCCTTTGAAATTAACCTTTTCTTCTTCTCGGTTATAATATTATGTATTTCAAACATGGTTGATTCTAGTTCTTAGTAATAAGTTCCGGCATCCTAAACACATTAAAAAAATAATTCTTAGTATCCATACAGGACATAAATTTCTTATCAAATTTTCTAAAATCTAATTGGGGTATAAATTAGGAAATTACAATTTTTTTTATAGACTTTATCACTATTGATGGAGTCTATCAGAGTCTATTGATGGAGTCTATCAGACACTATTGATGGAGTCTATAAATCTGATTTTGCTATATTTGCAAATATTTTCAAAAAATTGCTATTTATGCAATTTTTTTGCCTTATTGTAATATACATGCAAATTCCCCTATAAATTAATACTCTTTTTCAAGATAATAGTAATGGATATTTATCCATGGATTAAGAAGAGTAGTATCTAAATTAGTATGCTTATTTTTTTTTAAAGAAAAATTGTCCTATTACAAAATTATATTAGTGTCGATGTGTATGCGACTATGGCAATATGTATTATGAGCGGAGACGGTTAAACTTAACCAAAAAAATTCTTTTTCTGAGAAAATAAATCGATTAACATACGATTTTAGTCTCTTTCTCTCTCTTATTTTAAATTTCTTGTTAAATATTTTGTATGAAAATTAGTTTTTCTTCAATATTTTAAAATTTTGTTCATATTGTAATATTTTTTTTAGTACAATAAAAAAAATCAAAAGACTTGAACCATCTATCTAAGATGGTTAACACATCAAAATATCAGTTTACTTAAAAAAAAAAAAGTTGTTCACATTATATTCTTTCTGGTATTAAATTTATTATTAATATTGAATCAATTTTTTAAAAAATCTGTTCAAAACTTATCTCTGGTTAAATTTTAAGATTTATTTAGAAGGTAAAGACTAAATCCAACATTTGAAAGGAAAAACCAAGATAAAAAATATAAATTATTGGGAAATTGCTATGCATAGCAAACTTTTAGGCTTCATAGTCATATTATAATTATAGAATTTTTATTATTTTTTAAAACTTCCATCTTACATATTTTTCAATACATTGATTCTATTAACAAATTGATGGCAAGGTATCAACTAAAAATGGACAGAAGACTATTAACAAAAACTTATTGAAGCATAGGCTAAATATTTCATATATAATAATAAAAAAATGACATATTTTTTCATCGAAATAATTCGTTTGAAGTAAAAATATAGGTTGAAAATTAGAGGCAACCAAAACGAGAAAACCCGAAACATATCAAAGTCGTTCGTTTTGACGGTTTTGGTCTGGCCAATAAAAAACCGAATTGGTCGGTTCGGATCGGTTTGGAATTTCATAAAAAGAACAAAACCGACCGAATTTCTAGCTCTAGGTTTTCTTGAGGCGGGTTTTGCTAAAATCCCAACCCAGCGCGCGCCCTAGTTCCCAGTCAACTTCCGCTGCTCCAGTCCATTCTCTCAACACGAATTTGTTCTTCAAGGTTTCAGAGGACATCAATGGCGGACGAAGGCCGCTCAAGCAAAAAGCGCAAGAGGGCAAAGCGTCGTGGAGCTGACATAAACAGAAATTCTATCAGCAATATAGCGGATGCTACTAAACCCAATAGCCAAAACATCGTTGTTTCTGGATCTTCCCACGGCTCAAAATCTCAGAGAGTTTCTGGTTCGTCTAGTTTTCTCGACAAGGTTCGACTTCTTCTATAAACTAACCTCGTTTTGGAATCGATTGTTTTGGGGAACTTAAAAGGGTTTAATTGAATGAATTGTGGTTTGGCGATGATGCAGATGCGAGCTCGTTTGTCAGGAGGGCATTTCAGGATGCTGAATGAGAAGTTGTATACCTGCACGTAATCACTATTTCTTCTGTTCCTTTGTTTTCCATCTTCTGTTCTTGGTTTTTACTATGGGGTTTGTGTGTTTGTATACTTATGTACTAAATTTGGAGTCAGATTGCCCGTATTGTTCATATATTACCTTGATTTTTTTTTAATTATTATTATTATTATTAACTATTTTGTGTTTGTGTTGGTGTTTCAGAGGGGAAGAGGCTCTTAATTATTTCCAAGAAGATCAGGTTCTGTTTGATATGGTAAGTTCTGACTGTCTGTCTTTTCCTACTTTTTTTTTTTTTTTTTTTTTGAGTTTTTAGACTATTGGAGATAGGGGAATTCTAACATTGACCTCTTAGTTATTGGATATACGTAGATTTCGTTGCTTTGAAAGAAGCTTTTTTAATATCCATGAGTGTCCGAGATGTGCACCTTGACTATTCTTAAGGTGTATAGTATCTGATCCTACAATATTTAAATGTCAAGATAACTCATAGAAAATTATTTACGAGTTAGGTGGCTGTCTAACTCTACAACATTTAGATGTCAAGAAAAATCATAGAAATTTATATACTAGTTAGGTGGCCACGGCTCACCATGTACTGAATCCATAATCTCTTGGATCTCAAAGGTTCTCTTTGACCACTAGACCAACCTATGATGATTAAGCAACTCATTTTTTCACACACATGCACAGCAGAAGTTCATCTCTCTCCGTAAAACAAAGTATTTTCAGTAGTTGTGTAAAATATAAAAATAGATGAAATTTCACCCTTGACTATATAATCGTGTAAATATGGAATTTTCATGTATTGATCGTTGAGCAAAGTTTTAGGTGGTGAATTTCATTTACAGAGCCCAGGACAAGGGCCAGTTAACATTTTGATGGCTAGTATCATACAGGATACCAAGAGCAAATGTCACATTGGCCTGAGCTGCCTGTAAACTTAATCATAAAATGGCTGAAAGAGCACGATTCTTCGTTCGTTGTGGCTGATTTTGGCTGCGGTGAGTGTTCGGGATAGTCTTTTGTATCCCCTCAATTCCTTCTAAATAATATTCAAGTGTCTGATCCTTAAAGAACCTTCATTCTTTTCTTTGTTCATTGTTTTCTTATTTCCCCCCCTTCTAATTGAATTACAGGGGATGCACGCCTTTCAAAGAATGTGAAGAATAAAGTTTTCTCATTTGATCTGGTTTCCAAAGATCCTTCTGTTATTGCTTGTGATATGTCCAATGTATGTGCTTTATTTGAGCTTAATATCGTAAGATGCATTAAGGCATACAACTACACATTTCTTGCACGAGAAAACTTTAGTTTAGTCAGTTTCATCCGTGGGAGATTAAGTCATGGCGATTGGAGGGAAATAAAGAGATAACTTTTTTTTTTTTTTTTGATATCCGTGACTGTTCGGGCACCTTGACTAACCCTACAATATTTAGATGCCAAGGAAACCCGTAGGAAATTAATTTTTAGGTAAGTAACAACCAACCATGGATTGAACCATAAAGAGTTAACTTTTATGATACATAAATGTCAACGATCACAATCGTTATTATAAACAGCTATAACTTTTATATGTAGTGTTTTAAAAAAGCGCAAGGCTTAGTAAGGCACAATGGCCATCTGAAGCCTGAGGCGCAAGGTGCACCAAAAAGCGAGGGATTTTTTACTTAAGGTGCAGTATATAATAAAACACAAAAACTTTTATATGTATATATATATATATGTATGTATGTATACACAATAAAAACACTTGTCATGGACATAAATGAAGTTTTAACCAAGAATAATATATAAAACATAAATAATATTCAACTATCAACCTTCACGCACTTCGAATGACCTAGTATGCCCCCGAAGCTAAAAGCTTATAGGGACTTAAAACACAAAAAATGCAAAGGAAATAAAAAATCTCACAAGGCTTGCACTTTTTGGCGCCCGCGGCTTCACGTAAGGCGCCAAAAGGTGCGAGCCTTAGGCGAGGCGTGACGCTAGAAGGGCAACTTGCGCCTGGGCGCGCCTTTTAAAACACTATATATATGGCATCTTGTTTTTTTTTTTTTTTATTCATGTTAGTACTTATTAGATTAGTTATTGTTGCTATTGCGCTCACTCAATAGTCCCGGATGTTGATGATTATTGATATGCTCATAGGAGCATCATATCATACCCATCTTTTTCATTTGTCTTCTCAAGTTCTCATGAAATTTATATTAGACTCATTAGCTATTGCCTTCAAGCAAGAAAGAAGCCTCTGAACGCTGGTTAATGTTTATGTCCCCTGGCAGACACCGCTCGACTCTTCATCTGTAGATGTTGCTGTCTTTTGCCTTTCACTTATGGGGGTCAATTATGAAGGTTACTTGGCAGAAGCACAAAGAGTACTTAAACCACGGTTCGTATTCTTCATTTCGCCCTCTATTTGTGTTCGTGTCACAATAATTGTCTTTCAGTTGGCGGCTGAACTTCTTGTTTCTGTATCCAGTGGATGGCTTTTAATAGCAGAAGTTAAAAGCAGATTTGACCCAAGCAATGGAGGAGCCGACCCCAAAAAGTTCATAAAGGCTGTTTGTAAGCTAGGTTTCAACTCAGTTTTGAAGGTATACAACTTTTCCCTTATTAAGCTAGCCTTTTCTGTTTCTTTCTTACTGCTAATTTATGAGTATCATGTGCAGGACTTCTCAAATAAGATGTTTATCTTGTTCTATTTCAACAAAAAGGTTTGTAAATGTTCAGAGGAACTTAATATGCTCCTATTTCGATATGCATATTTTTTTTTTAAATTTAATAATATTTGAAGGTAGGGGATTCAAAGTTTTAACTTCTTGGTTATCGAGTCATAATTATGTCAGTTGAGCTCAGTTTTGGTTGGTGTTCGTTATATGTTTTTGTACGCGTTCACCACTGGGTTTAATCATTCTTTTGCCTCTTTTATGCAGGATGAGAACAATTCTGAGGGAAAAAATATCGATTGGCCCCAACTAAAACCTTGTTTGTACAAACGTCGCTGAGTATGCAACATGTTTTGTTATGTTCAAAAAGTTATATACAAGTACTTGCCTACAGCTTCTATGTTATATAATCTTATTGGAAATCATTTTGTAGTTGAGGAATTACTGAAGCCTTGGGCTTTCTTGAACGGTTCAATTTTCCAAAACATGATGAGAAGAGAACCAGTTGGTTTGGCTGGTTTCTGAATGAACCAACCGGAGGCTGGTTTTTGAATTGGTAAATTGAATGATTTTGGTCGACTATATCAACCGGCTCGGTTTAGATGTTTATTATTATTATTATTAACTAATTATGTGCATTTAACTGAATTAGAAAAGTTTGAGAAATTTTGGAAGAAGATTTATTAAAATAGAGGGTGGAAGTAAAATAGCACGTTATCAAAAAAAAAAAAAAAAATTGAGAATCGAACATATGAAAATTGAATTGAGAATTTTGTTTATTATTGGATATTGATTTAGTTGCTCTTTTTGGATAATTGATCGAATATCACTCCTAAATGAAAATGATAGTATTTATAAATTTTATTTTTTAAAAATTAAATCGAAATAATCAAATGGTATCCATTATTTATTCAGATTCATTTAAATCTGATTTTCATTCTAAGCCTTAATAAACACAACTTCAAGGACAATGTCACAATCATTTTCGTTTCAAAGAGATAATGGTCGTTATTGCAATTGACTCTCATTTTATGTGAAGTGAAAGTCTCAAAACATCGGAGCAAACACAAGAATCAAAAATTTTATTATCACATCTATCTCCAAAGAAAAAAGTAAAATAAATTATTATGATATCCAATATTTTTTTTCCAACACACAACTTAAAGTGGTCAACCAAAACATGGTTGTCTAGGCCAAAACTTAAGTCTCGAAATGATTTTATTGTTCGGTTGTAAACTAGTTCAACACCAACATTACGAGTTCAATATCTAGAATTGGTATTTGTAATCCCTTCTCCCAACTTGTTTTTTTTTTTAAAAAAAAGTAATGATTTGGACACGAGGGTTCAAATGGAGTACCAAATCTAACCTATGTTTTATTCTCTCTCCATAATTGATTTATTCAATAAATTTCTCATAATTTTATTACTATTCCCTCACCATCCAAATTAATAATGAAATGAATGAGACATTTATAATTTAGATTTAGCACACCACACTCCTTGTCTAATCCAAAATTAATGTAAAATGCATCCCCCATTTCCTCTCATCTACTGCCACCTGCACCACCCTTTAATCATCTCATCTGCATCCTATTTTTTCTATTTCACTTAATAAATGTTTGGATTCATTAGTTCTGAGCCAGTTTAAGAATGTGTTTTTTTTTTCCTTCTTAAAAGCAGGAAATGAATTGAAGACTTAAGAATAGCTTTACCCGGAAGTACTTGTTGGAATAGAATAATTACAAATTATGTTAGTAACTATTTGTTTAGG
Source organism: Sicyos baderoa (assembly GCA_037832685.1). Lineage (NCBI taxonomy): Eukaryota > Viridiplantae > Streptophyta > Magnoliopsida > Cucurbitales > Cucurbitaceae > Sicyos > Sicyos baderoa. The sequence goes on from JBBMEF010000028.1 coordinate 2,252,670, forward strand.
TAGATGAGTTATGAGTATGGGTTTTCATCTCTCATGTCGATTTTCGATAAAAATTGACAGTGAATTGATTAGTTGGTTAATTTAGTTATTTTATTAAAAAAAGATATTCATATATAATTTTTAAATGAAAATTTAACAATTAATTTAAAAGTTTTGAACATCTAGAATAATTTTTTTGAAACATACTTAAATTTAACTTCATTTAGCAATAATTTAACAAGATGTCTATGAAAAATATTATTATATTATAAAGTCGGTTAACGAAATTAAATGATTTAACCGACAAAATTTCGATGATTTTTTTTTTTTTTAACGACACCAACTTGAAAATGGACCAATTATCTTTTATTCAATTAGGTGATCGATTATCGAAAAAATGTATGAACACCCATAGGTATAAATGACCAACAAAAATAATAGATTCACGACAATAATGTATGAGCGTAAACTAAATAGTCATGAATTTGAATTCTACAACGACAAGTGATTATGCAAGTTATGAATAGTCGTGTGATATAGGGATTGAGAGAAGGGGTTGGGCCACCAACTCCATAAACAAACCTAAACACGTGAATCCATGTCTTAATTCATATAATCCCATTTCAATTTTGACCGTTTCGGCTTATGCGTTTTCAAATACAAGAATTTGGTGGAGAAATTGTTGTCTGGATTTCTCACTTCCTTGCCCATTTGTCAAGCATGCCCACCTCTTTATTCTCTCACTGTTCATTATTTTTCCTCTTTTACGTTTCCGTGGGACTTGAATTTCAACCTTCCAATTGGGTGTTCTTGTATTGATGGAAAAGTCAAACGTTTGTGGTGGCTGGCTGTGGCTAAACCATTTCACTTACTTTTGACGCACTCCAAGTGTACGAGAAAATGTCTAAACCAGCTTCCCAGCATGGGGCGGCGCTTTCTGAGATACCAACCCGTGCAGTGAAAGCTACCCAACCATTTTCTTTCGTTTGGGTGCGTTTTGAACATGATTCTTTCTGCCCCCACTTGTAATTTTTTTCATGAAACCGATAGGATTGATTAGAAGAATTACCGCAGAATATTGTTTCTTTTCTTTCCATTCCATTCCATTCCCTCAGGTTTCCTTCCCCACGTATCCCTTGCTCTGTCTTTCTCCCTTCCCTTTCAACATTTGAGTTGTTGCTTCCTGTTCTATGACACAGACCCACTTCATATTTTTCCAGTTTTTGGATTTTTCAGCTCTTTTCTAACTGAACTTTGTTATTTTTCTAACTACCCTTTAAACTTAAACTCTGAAGTTCTAGCCGTGCTTCAAAAACTTTTACCTTTTCATATTATTATGTCTTAAAGAGCCTTGTTTAGTGAAATAAATGGGATCCAGAAATGAGTTATGTTCAAAAGAGTTTGATTTGGATGCTAAGTGGCTGGTTGATCCAAAGCAAATCTTTGTTGGGCCAAGGATTGGGGAGGGTGCGCATGGAAAAGTGCACAAGGGGAAGTGAGTTATCCTAACCTTGATACCTTTCTTTCAGCTTTGAATTCTTGGGTTTGAAGTTTGTTGTTGTGTTCTATTCGATTCTGATTTCTGAATTCTTGGTTTGCAATCGTTGTGTTCTTTCTTTATTTTCTTTTTTGTTCCTTTTCTTTTTTGGGGTTATGGGTGGGTGTTGAAGAATATTCTTTATTTCTCTGACATTGATTACCGATTGTAGAACATACAATATGTATAGGCTACATTCTGATTTGGAAATTACTTTGTTCATACTTGCCATAGAATGAGGATTAGAAAAGGCGTCCTGTTAGAGGTGATAACAAACAGAAATTGGCTATTTATGGGGTGAAAAATAACATTCTTCCTTGCAACTAAGAATCAGCTTTTCTTTATTTTATATGGCTTAATTCAACTTATCAATAGTTTTGGTGAATTTGAACCATCATATGTTGGCCAAAGAAGGCTGGAAGATCTAAAAGGTATAGTTCAATCTATTGTAGCGACTTATGTTGTAGGGTACGATCTATACCTCGAAAATAGTTGAGGTGCCGTAAGCTGACCTAACAATAATTTTGGTGAATTTCACCTATTTTCTTAAAATGGAAGGAAATTGCATTAGAAAGTAAGGAGGGAGGACCATTTTATTCTTCTTGGTGGGGTAGTGGGTTGGATGTTTTGAATTTTCAATGTGTTGTATAAAGCATGGCATGTATGCTACACCTAGTTGCTGATAGTTATTACATATCAAGTTTATGCATATTTTTAGTGGCCTGTATTCTTTAACGGCATCACAGTGCAATTATAATTCGTTTTCACTATCCAGATACAAAGACCAAACTGTTGCTATTAAAATAATTCGAAGAGGTGAAAGTCCAGAAGAAATTGCAAAAACTGCGGCACGCTTTGCTCGAGAGGTTGCAATGTTATCCAAAGTTCAGCACAAGAATCTTGCAAAGGTTTTGAATACAGTGTTCAGTTAATAACTTTAATTGCCGATTAACTTAAATGTTCTCTTGGCATACTTCTTGATGTGTAGCACTTCCTCGGCGTTTTTGGTTTCTTTCTCATTTTGGCGCTTTTTGCAGTCGTCTTTGAACTCTCATAGTGCTTGATAAAAATTTCATTTTCTGAAAAAGAAAAAGAAGAAATGAACAGAGTTGCATAATAACTTGTAGGATTGTCGGGTTGGGTTTTCCCAATTTATTGAATTTTCTTGAACTATGTTGCATTACGAATACTTAGTATGAGAGTCTGGCTACAAAAGTTTGTATTCTTATTTCTTAAATAAAATAGTTTCTCTCATTTGTCTATGGACGTAAATAACCAACGTTAGTGAATTATGTAAATTTATGTGTGTTCTTCGTCTCACGTCTTCTTATTCTTGACTGTTGTTGACAATTATTTCATAACACAGTTTATAGGTGCTTGCAAGGAGCCTATTATGGTGATAGTGACTGAGCTTCTTTTAGGCGGTACATTACGAAAATACTTGTTGAGTATACGGCCAAGGTGCTTGGACTTGCATGAAGCAGCTGGCTTTGCACTCGATATTGCACGTGCAATGGAATGCCTGCATTCCCATGGGATCATTCACCGTGATCTCAAACCTGGTATACTTCTGCTAACTGTACTTCGAAGCTTAATAAGCTAAAAATCTTCAGTTCAGTTACAGTATAATTTACTCTGGCACGCTGATGAAAGAATAAAAATTAGCTGATGGAATTATGTCAAAATGACTGTATAAAGTTTTATCATTAATATTGTTTTTTTTTATGTGAGGAGTATAGGATTTCAAGGCTCCCTGCATCTATATTTAAATTTTCGGTTTCTTTTTAGTACATATACTGGTTTAAGGTAGACGGTAATATGCAATTGCTATTTCTAAGGCGGATCAATAGTTCTATTTCTAATGATATTGTTTTCCATTCCCAGAGAATTTGATCTTGACCGGAGACCACAAAACTGTTAAGCTTACAGACTTTGGCCTTGCTAGAGAAGAGTCGGTAACAGAGATGATGACAGCTGAAACTGGGACTTACAGATGGATGGCTCCAGAGGTAAATTCTTGGTCAATTGTTTTTTTCTTTTTTTCTTTTTTTAATAACCGGGAATCGACGTTTTGTCCATCTATGTAGCCAAAGGCACCCACACCCATCTCATGTCCAAAATCTTGGTTAGCTTATTATATACTATGTTAATGGAGCTGCTTTGTGGTTTTTCTCTACATCACCTTGTATATTTGGTGGCAGCTATACAGTACGGTCACTTTAAGAAATGGAGAGAAGAAGCATTACAATCATAAAGTGGATGTTTACAGCTTTGGAATTGTATTCTGGGAGATTGTCCAAAATAAGTTGCCTTTCGAAGGCATGTCGAATCTACAAGCGGCGTATGCAGCTGCGTTTAAGGTGACAACTATCTTCAAAAATACATTTGAATGATACATGAATGATTTTTCTCAAGTATGTATCTGTTGTTCAGTTGGGAGTTAGAGCAACATAACCTTGAGCTGATAAATAAACATTGTTTGGTTTCATTTCTTAGATCTCTCATTTCATCTATTTATTCTGTTGAGGATCTCGTGGAAATCCTCACATTCTTAATAATATGAATGAACTACTTTTACTATTAACTAGTTTTGAGATGAAACTTAGCATTAGATTAATACTGTCAGAAACATAGAAAAGGCAATTCGTGATATTTGCATTGGTTTTTGTTTTTTTTTTGTTTGTTTTTTTTGTTTGTTTTTTTTGTTTTGATATCCGTGACTGTCCGGCTAATGTCACGGGACATACCGCCTGACCCTACAACATTTGGATGCCAAGGAAACCCGTAGGATAATTCATAGGTTGGTGGTCATCATAGACTGAACCCATCACCGCACCCCAAGACCCTCTTTGACCAATTGAGCCACTCCATGATGGTTTGCATTGGTTTTTCCAACTAAATGAAATACTTTTGGAGACAGTCCGTCGAACAACTAAAGAATATAATTTCATTTCACAAAGCACTGGAATAAGCTATTGAATTAGTTATCTCGAAGAGATGACCTTGTAGGTAAAGACTTGTGAAAGGTCTGTTCTTTTAGAATTCTTCGGTTCAAAATTCACGAAGTAGTTTAATTGGTGCCCCGAGTATGTTGTGGGACAAAGTTGCATTTATCGGTTATAAAAAAAACTATTGAATTAGTTGAACATGCTAGAAAATTGAAAACGTTAGGACGTGTCCTTCCCCGGGAAAGCTCTGCGGCCCCTGTTTATCTATGCCACCATGTTCATTATAGAATAGCAGCAGATATGATTGTTGTGATCCTTTATTTTAGTGGGGTTTTCCCTAAGCATATTGAAGGAGTCTCCCTAATATACAAGATGTAGAAGTGGGGAAATGGATCTTCCAAAATAAACTTATGGCTGCAGATTTTCGTTACATTACATGTTATTTTTGTTTTATCTGTCATACATTGTAATATCTCCATCAATTTGTTGTCATCTGGACATTGTTGATACAGAATTTACGACCCAATGCCGAGAACCTCCCAGAGGATTTGAGCCCAGTAATAACTTCGTGCTGGATGGAGGATCCGAATGCTCGGCCTAACTTCAGCCAAATCATACAAACGCTCTTGAAATATCTATCCACCATTCCACAACCAGAGTGTGTTACCCCACCAACAATGCACCCACCTGAGAATGCAGTGCTGCCACCAGAGTCTCCTGGTACGAGTTCTTTGATGGCGATCACAAGACATGGCATCGGGGAGGTCCCACACGGCGCGATGGAACAGAAATCGAGCAGTTTCTTCTCTTGTTTTGCTGGTAACTGTTACTAATCCTTCTGTTGAAAAGGAAAACAAACTTGCACATCAAAAAAATAATGTAGTTCATCAAAAAGAAAATTTGTGATTCAGATTCCATTAGTAGTATCTGTTTAAGTAGATTTAATATAGAGACTTGGATCCATAGAGAGTGTGGAGTTGGGGTTGCTGTGATGTGAACTGTTAGAACAAAGATTCATCCAAATACCTTCCTTTCCCTTTCTTCTGTATTTACTGTACATTATTATTGAATGGAGAAAAATTTACGCCGTTGCCGGGGATCGAACCCGGGTCACCCGCGTGACAGGCGGGAATACTTACCACTATACTACAACGACTTAATTGATAATCAAGGCTAAATAAAACTTGAAATTAAGTCACGTTTCTTTTAATTTCTCTATTTTGGTTGTATTTTTTAAGGAAACCATTTGAATTTTAATCTAAATTCGAAAATCAAAAATCAAAATCAAAAGCTATTATTTTTAGTTTTTAAAATATGGATTGGTTTTTTAAAACAGGTGTAAAATTGATAGCAAGAAAATCATAGATAAAAATTGTATTTTTAGATTTAATCTAAAAAAGTAAAAAAAAAAAAATATTATCAAACAAGTGGTTAATTAATGTTTTAGACCCTGTTGTAAAAAAAAAACCCTATTATAACTTTATCCTAACAGATTCATCGGTGTTAAAATATGAAGAATTAGAAATTTGGTAAAATCGTAAGTTTTTGACTTTTGAATTTTCGTTTTGAGTACATAAAAAATGGTTAAGAATCTGGGAGACAAATAATTTTATAGCAACCAATAAGAATAGTAGCTCAAAAATGACATTAATGTATACTTATTGATTATGATGTCGTGAGTTCGAATCTACCCCTCAATTGTTGTAATAGCAAATTTATAGCAAATTCAACCAAAAAAAGAAAAAAGAAAGTGCGTATAACAATAGCTTAGGGCGCAAGTATATGTATGTTATGTCCCCACCTGAAGTTTACTCGGTTTCCGAACCTACATTCCTTCCACCAGACATCCCAGCTCCGCCTTCCATACCTCAGCCTCGGTCCCAGCTTCCGTCAACGCACTTTCTTCCGAGCCTATGGCCTGGAACACGAGCCTGCACCGAGGCAGGGACAGTTTTTCCCGCTCACATTGGGCGGACTCTACGCTTTTGTGTATCACTAAAACTTAGCGAAGTGGACTAAAACTCGAAGCTCAAAGCTTCCATTAATATTTCTCTGCAATTCGATTCTTCTTCTCTTAATAATCTTCTTTGACCAATATGGTGAGGTGGGTCTACTTTTTTATGTGATTTCTTTGTTTTCTATTCAATATTGTTTGTGTTTTCTTGTAGTTTGTGTTCCTGGGTCGGTTCAACAATCGTGCCCAAATGATGGGTTTTGTATAATTTTGCAAAGCTTAGCTAATTTGGGGGGGAAAAGCTGATACAGAGGATGTTGGTTTGTAAAGTTTGGAAATTGAATGTTCATATTCAAGATTTTAAAGTGAACCACCAACTGAATGTGTTTCTACCTATAATCTTTCATTTCGTTTATTCGAGAGCGTGATCATTCGCGTTAATGGCAGAGCTGAACTTGCACTATTATTATTTATGGCATTTCTAAACCATTTTGGATTTGTTTGATATAAATACGAGATTGTTCGGGACACCTAACACACACCACTCCTATTTTCTTTCATGACTTCGTTGTCAAAGAAATTTGTAAAAAATTAATTCTTAGGTTGGTGAAAATCATAGATTGATACCAAATGTTTTAGTCCTCCAATTTTTACTTTTACCACCGGGTCAATCCACGATGATGACTATTTTGACTAAATTTTTGGAAATTGTTCTGTTAATCATTTATATATTTAGACTCGAACATTCTTCACGGTTAGGATGATGAAAATGTATGGAGTCTACTTTGTTGTGTGGACTTGCTCATTGATCTCCAATAAAAATGGGTGAAACTGTTACTGTATAATCCATCCAATGTTCTGTATTCAATGTTGTTTGTCATGTGCAACCAAGAGGAAAGCTCTAATGACATTTTGTACAACATAGTAAACATAAGTTTACGAGTTCGAATTCCCCTAATATTGTTGAATAAAAAATGGTTACTTTTACAATCTTGTATATTAGATGTTTTTTTTTCCTTTTTTTAGTACTACGGGGTGGGAGAATTCGAACCCATAAGCTCTCAGTTCACAGGATCACATTTATGCTGATGAACAAGTCTTGTTGGCGTATGTTAGATGTTCTTTTTAGATATCTAGTTACTGCATTTTAACTTTTAGCATCTCATTCTCACAGGTCTTGGATCTTTGATAGCCGAACAATTGCAAGAAAAGTCAGAAACATCAGTCAATCTTCTTCACAAGTAATTAAAGATTGCGACGCAAAACGAGAATGTCCTAACTGTCACTTTATTATTGATAACACAGATGTAAGTTTGAACTCCATCCAGTGTTTTTATTACTGATTTAAAGAAATGTTTCAATTGAATATGAGAGATATGCACTTAAGTTTTTGACTCATTTTCAGTGAAATTCTAGTGTGAAGTTTTGCTTTCTACCTTTCAACTTGTGGTGTGCCTTGAATGTAAGCATTGAATTGAAGCAGTAGTTGAATCTTTTTATGGCATTTTTTTGTAGGTTTCTCTTGAATGGCCAGGTTTGCCTGTTGGTGTTAAGTTTGATCCAACCGATGAAGAAATAATGGATCACTTAGCGGCGAAGTGCGCCATTGGTAACTTAAAGCCGCATACATTAATTGATGAGTTTATTCCCACATTAGACACAGATCAAGGAATTTGCTACACTCATCCAGAAAATCTCCCTGGTTAGGATTCCTTTGTGTTGGTTTTTCTCATTTCCTATGCTGTCATGAACGTCTTCGGTTTGCAAAATGCAATATTTGTCTTGAAACGAATCATGACAACTTTTACTAATCAAAGGTGTTAGGAAAGAATCGTAAACAACAATCAAGAATAAGAAACGCGAGACAAGGAACGTTTTACTTTTTGTTTGTATCCCAGTTTATGAATAGCTGAGTGTAGCATGAATTTGAGTTATGACACCTTGTTCTCTTATTCAGAATAGTAACATTTTCAATTATTCAGGTGCAAGTAAAGATGGAAACGATGTTCATTTCTTTCACAAAACTAGCAATGCATATGCCAAGGGCCAAAGAAAGCGCCGCAAGATTGAAAGTGAAGATAGTCCAAGCATGGAACATTTCCGCTGGCACAAGACAGGGAGGACCAAAGCTGTGATCGAAAATGGTGTTCATAAGGGATGGAAGAAGATCTTCTCTCTGTACAGAAGTTTGAAGGGAGGCTCGAAGCCCGAAAAGTCTAGCTGGACGAGACATCAATATCATTTGGGAACCGAAGAAGATGAGAAGGAAGGCGAATATGTTGTGTCTAAGATTTCTTATCAGCAACCAAAGCAATCTAGTAATAGCAATGATAATATGCTCATTGAGGTTTTTGATGCTTTGCTCCATCAAACTAGTCCTAGAACTCCGAAGCCAAATCCTCCAATTCCGCCTCGATCGGGAAATTCATTTGTCTCCAATGCTGTTGCTCATAAGGGTCTGCCTGAATCATTTGCAAAGGTAGCTTATCTTTAAAGTTAGTTTCGTTGTCTATTTCCGGCTGTGTGTAAATAAGTGGAGTTCTCCATGCAGAAGAAATTATGTCATTGCATTCATGCTTTGACCCTGAAATGTGTTCATTAGTCAAATTCTCATTTTAATATTCTTTGTTGATTAGGAAGTAGAGTTGACTCCGGAATTATCTCGTGTTTGTTATCCTAATATTTCACCAGAGAACGACGTGGGATACCCGGCATGGTTGGCTGGAGAATCTCAGGGTATAGAAGATGTTGAGTTACATTACTTGGAAAACAACTTATTGTGCAATGAAGTCCTGGATTCTAGTGCTTCTATAAGTAACAACCAACTAAATCAAGCGCCTTTCCCTCTCTCCGGTAGCAATGCTTGCCACGAGATTGCGAACGGTAACGCTCCGTGTGGAATTGCGGAGCTGGAGAACCTTGAATTGGATACTCCACCTGATTTTCAACTTGCAGTAAGTTAACCTCTCACATTCCCAAGTTTCAAAAGGCTTTCATTTGATCTATAACTCTGTCTTTCATTAATGTTTGTAGGACCTGCAGTTTGGTTCTCAAGACAGCATTTTCGACTGGCTCGACAAGATATGAAGTGAATATTGAGTCTTTTCTGCCTGAATCTTCCTTGAATTCACCATATTTTTCGTATAACTCTTCGCAGTCATTTGGCTTTCATTAGTATGGGAATGCCCTGCATTTCGCCCCGTGCAAGTCGATTAAACTCCGAAGCTCGCATGGCACGACACAACTTACAATCATATCTATCAGTTGTTTTACACGGTCAAGTCATCGAATCTTTAAATACTGCGACGAATTCTGTGATCAAGCTGGTTTTGGCTCAAATTTTGTGTTAAAAGGCGCCATGAAGGTGCTTGAAGGTTATTTTTTGGTGTCATTAATGATGTGAGATAGATGGCTGGAGGGGGAAATGTGGAAACTGATTTACTGTTTGGTGGTTGGGATGTAATAAATAACTGATTTATGAATGCATAGTGTTGGTGATGCATTATTTAGAAGATGGTGCAACTGCAAGTGATATTCAACTTTTGTGTAAGATAAGTTCATGGAGCTTTTTTAATCTAATAATACTTGTATGGAATTTGGTCTATATATTTATTTCATTTCTCCATAATTTCGTCTTTTTCTAAGTTTATCCGTTGCTGGGATGTGCTTGTTTCACTTAAAAAAAAAACTATAAATTAGAAGAAGAAAAAAGTAATGAGAAATCAAACACCAATTTTAAATTTTATTAAAAATACATGTATTATAATTGTATCGAAAGTACAAAGACTAAAATGAATTAAATTTTCAATTACTTAAAAAGTGCAACATACTTAAAGGGGTGTTTGAGGCAAGGGGAATGATAATGAGAAGAAGAATAGAATGAAGAATGATTATGAGAGAAATGATTATTTGTGTTTGGGGTGAAGGTAATGATTATGGGAGAAAAAGATTATTTGTATTTAAAATAATGGTAATGATTATGAGAAAAGTAAAATAATGAATATGATGTGAGTAAAAAATAGTGATATTAGATATGATATATAAAAAATTATTGGAGAGAGAATAAAAAGTAGTTAAAAGGAGAATGAAAAAAATGATTTTTGGAAAACGTGATTATGGAGGTAATGATTTCCGGTGGCACAAATACGGAGAATCGTTCTCATTCTCATTCTCCCCTCATTCTTGGTGGCCCAAACACTCCCTAAGTATTATCATAGGGAAAGAAAGATAGGCCTTCATATCTAAATTTGAATATAGATTCCATTTGATAATTATTTTATTTTTTATTTTTTATTTTAAAATTTTAACCTACAACAATTATTTTACAATGCATTTTTTCTTATTTGAATATTTACATTAGTTTATATTGGTAGAAACCAAATACTAATTTGGAAACACAAAAATGTAGATTCCAAAAATTTATTTTTGTTTTTGAAATTTGGTTAGTATTCACATAATTTTTTTAAAGAAAGATTGATCTTTGCAAGAAAAATTTAACATATGATAAAAAATTTGAGTAAAAATAAATTTAAATTTTAAAAATTAAAAATGTAAAATCAAATGAATAATGAAAAGTTTGTAGGTTTGAAACTCTTACCTTCAAATATCGTTGAATTATTTGAATGGAAAAAAGGTATTAGAATTCAAGAGATTATATGTAACGCAAATTTTTATTTTTATTGTTTGAGTTAAAGCGTTATATTTTAAAAACTGTGATGTCTCCATTAGAATTGATAACAACCCTACCATGTCAAGTCAACAGCCACCAAGGAAGGTGATGAAGTCAACTCTTCTCCTTAATTTTCCACACAATTATTACATTCTTCCTCCAAAATGCCTATGTTGACCCAAATTTTCCCAAAACTATTACATACTTTAGTTTTAAAAAATTTCATGGCGGTGTTAATGGGCTCATGTTGACTTAATATATTACAAAATTATAATAAATGCAATTAAAGATATAGAATACACTAATTAATTAATTAATGACGTCTATGATTATAGTCCAATTAATATCTTGGTATATCATCGCCAATTAATATCTATATGAATCATAAATGATACACATAATGATTTTATGTAAAATAAAAAATAAGTCCATATTATACTTAAAGTCAAGTGATAAAAAGAAAAAGAAAAAAAAAATTAAGAATACTATATTTGCAGTTATTTTTAAAATATATTCATAATGATTATAGAATGTATGGGTTGCCCACTTAAAGTTATCATTTTAGTGATATAAAAGGGTAATAGAGAATCGTTTAAAAAAAGGCTAATCGAGAGTGGAAGACATGAAATGGATTTTAAAGTGGGATGTTAAAATAAGCTGATCACTATTCCAATTTTCAATATTAATGTTGACAAATAGTTTGGAAATGATGTTAGCATAAGTTGGGAAGAAAAAATAAGTTGAATTTAGGTTTGAGATTAGAACATTGAGGAAGCATTTTACAACTATGACAGTTTGAGGTTGTTGAAAAGGTGGGAGACACTTTTTTTTTTTTTTTTTAGGTTTAAATTGAAAATGTGACTACAAATCATGTTTACGTGGTATTTTTACTCTCAAATAAGATGAGAGTCGAACACTAATTTTAAAGATCCAAATTGTGATTATAAAATTGAATTCGATTACAATCAAATAAGTTAACCAACCATTTATTTATTTTTTGTCTTTTTGAATAAGCATTTTCTTCGTTAATATTGTTAAATACATAGCATCCATTTAGATTATATCCACATACACCCACCAAACAAAATAAATAATAATAAATAATAATAATATATATATATCCATTTAGAAATAATATTTTAAGCTTTAAAACTAAATAGACAATCATGTTTAAAGTCTAATATATCAAATATTATGAAGAATAAAAAATCAAATTTAATATAAACATAATCTTGTTGAAGTTGGTTCTCATGGAGAAGCATGGCTATTTCCCCAAGTAGCTCTAAAGTATTATTGCTATTATTTTAAAACTACAAAAAGTTGTAATTATGTTGGGGGTATGTTTGGAAAGTCAATTGCATAATTTTTTTCCCTCAACCACCAACTACTTTTAATAGATTAGAGCGTTTTGAGTTGTTGAAGGAATTTATTTGGTATAAAAGTTGAGTATTCAAACCACATAATTATAAATCTAAGAGTAAGATAAATACTAATGAACAACTTTAATATAATTTTATCATTCTTTTACATTTGAATAGTAAAATGATTTGCACAATGGAAAATACATTTTTTTTATTAGGTTGTATAATCCATTTCAACTATTATTATTAAAGATAAAATTACACATTTCAACTATTACAGACCGTTTAGAAATCAATCAATCGCCATCAAGCTGAATTATACATAATGATGTAATGATTTGTTGTAATAGAGAGCATCCTAATAATTTAAAGACAGTTTGGCAATTATTCTATTTAAGTTTTAAAAGCATTTTCAACTTTGAAATCGTTTGTTTTAGTTTAATTTAGAATATGCTAAATGTTCCTTCCTTGGTTAACTTGTTATTTTTCATAAATAACCCTTTTTTATGAATAATATCATGTTAAATTATAATTTTGGTTCAAAGGATTAGGATTTGAAGTTAGAGTTTAGTCTATATAATTTTAAAAACTAAAATTTAATTCTCATATTTTGGAAAAAGTTAAAATTTAATCTCTATAATTTTTTAAAACTAGAATTTTGTTTTTATGATTCCATAAAATCTAAATATAATCATTATTCTTGGTAATTGCGGGAAATTATATATGGAAAAATTAGTTATTCATGTCAAACTTACATGTACTCAATTGGCTAACGATAAAACTATTTTTAAAATATTTTTTATCAAATAGTAGAAACTAAATTTTAGTTTCTAAAACTACATGAATTCTAATTTTCTTCAAATTATAAGATTAAATTTTAATTTTTAAAACCATTGAAACTAAACCCTAACTTCCTTCGAATCATAGTAACAAACTTATAATTTATCCCTAATTTTATACAATTAACTTTAAGCATTTACAAAAGTCTTGAAAGCAATTTACAAAACAAGCTCCCAAGCAGTTTTGCTGGCCAAAATCTAAACAATTTTTTTGTTTTCTTCAAAAAGAATCTCTTTGTCCCATTCATTAGGTTGTGGCCTGGCCTGTCTTGGCTTTAAGAAAAATAGTCATTTTGAGAGGTAAATGACAAATTAAATGGCGTTAGAAATATATGGTTTAAAAAATGGTTCCATTGACACTTGCACAAGAATATAAATGTGAAAACAACAGATCCTAAACCAGATATTTTTACCACCCCACTACTAACTTTAATTCTGGATATTCTTTTTTTTTTTTTTTTTTGTTTCTTGTGTGTGAAATGGAAGATTCCTTGGTCTTTAAACAAAGTGGTGGGCACCATGATTAATGTTTAGAGGAAGAAATGTCCACAGGCATGTTTCATCCACAACCTCAAGAGATAACTCACATCTTTCTTTCTTTTTTGTTTTTCTATTTTTACCGTTTTCCGAACGTAATCGTTTGACTCTATTACATTTGGTTGTCAAGAAAATTTCGGTGGATAATTTGTACGAACTGAACTCATTATTTCTTGATTTTCTATGACCCTCTTTATCACTAGATCAATCCATCCAGAACTCACAATAATCTCGACTCAACTGAATATTTGGAAAACTACAACAGAGAAAGAAAGAGAACTGATATCTAACAACATTAACTTCTTTTTCTTTTCATTACTAGAAAAACTATTAAGAAAAGAATAAGTGATGTAACAATATTCTAAGATCAATACAAAGAGATGTGGAAATTACAGTGTTAAACTAATAATCAATACCTATAAGAGAAGCTTGAGAAATATGATTCAACTCTGAAGAATATTGGTGGTTTGTGCCTGATTAGCCAATAGCAATTACAACCCGTTTCCTTTGCTGCAATATTATGAAGTCTCTGCCCTCAGTTTCCATTTCAGCCTCAACTTCATTAGACAAACAACCTTTAAAAATCTTCACATTACAGCCAATAGATTCCTAAATAGAGGGATCTGTTTATGTTCAACATTTACAAAGCCATTTCTTCCTTGTTTTTCAATAATTTAGCCACTTTCTCTTCTGCAGTTACCTGGTAACAAGTATTTGTACGTCTCAGCATTGTTTAAAAGGAATGATGGGAGATGAACAGCTGAGTAAGAACGAGGGATCGGTCCCAACTTCCCGATCATCTCCCTAAACGTGTGTTCTTCTGGAAGCATGTCGAATAGGTTTGCTCCTTTGCATATTATGTCCTGAATTCTTTTGGGGTCCAAGAAATGAGAAAACCTGATTCTGTCAACATGGCTGTATGCTTTCATCTTGAATATGAACTCACTGATATGACGGAAACAAAAGCTACAATGCCACCCCGAATCCGATAAGAGTTCATTAGATTGGCGATAATGGGCGTACTGTGTTTTACCATGCTTGTACTGATGGACAGAAGCTCTCCAGCTGCTGCTATCTTCATAAAACTCATAGGAGTATAGGTAGTTCCTTAGTCGGAGATTGAGTACGGGCGGAGTATCGTCGCATGACCTCAAGAGGTTTATCGTGTGAGCGCTCGGGATCTCATCGACATCAGACATGATCAATAAGTCACCATCCTCTATTCCTCCTTCCTTAAGAAGTCTATCCAAAGCCAATCTTTGATATGCCTCTTCAACAAATGGATTCTCTCCTTTCTTAAACCTTCCCCCAATCATCCCATAAGTCAACCGTGGCTCAACAAAGCTAAAGTTTCCCCGATTGATTGCAAAGTTCAGTGGCTTCGGCAGAGCAGTGAACGTCGAGTTTGACTCAAGAAGCACAAACTGACTCACATAAGGATAGAGTTCATTCCATCGGATGGTCAGCATTTCAACTTCATTACTAAACAGAACAGCATCAAACACACGTCTCGGTGATTCACGCATTCGCCAACCATGAAGCTTGCAGAGAGTCTCCATTGATACATTTTCATGATAGTAATGAGGGATTTCATGAAATGGCTTTGGAGGAGACTCCCAAACGGGCCTAAGGAAGGAAGTGACCTTATGGCCATGGAGGTATATGAATAATATCAATAGAGGAACAGCTACAAATAGAAAAAATAGGTTCTTCAAATCCCACCCTCGAAGAATATATCGAAATCTAGACAAGCCAAAAGCCCCACGAGATCCCTGGTACAACAAAAAACATTGAAGAACATAATCAGCTATCAAACAACATGTCTATTGACAAGATTCAATACAACAATTCATTCCCAGCTACAAAAACAAGAAGAAAATGAAAAGTGCAGACGACAAGACTCCAGAAAACGAAAGGATTCAATTACTATGCTGAAATTAGAACACCTATAAAAGTAAAATTTAGCTATAAATTGAAAAAAACAGCCAAAATTGATTGAATCCCGAATCAATACACACTTCTAATCAAACCGTTCTGTTCGTAAACAGAAGGAAAAGGAAGAACAACAATCACTACACCAATGTAGATAGCCCTACCTGTCTCGCCATTAATGGGTACTTCTCCAAGCAAAAGTTCAATCAAAAGGGTTTAGAAAAACACACAAGTTTTTTATCCCAAAAAGTCATGTATATTAAATAATTTGAACATCCATCTCAATCAATGCTCTCCACTTTTCAAATGTGGGGAAATAGTGATATTCTAACAAGGACATTTTTTTTAGGAAACCGAGAAATCGAAGCTTCGCTCCGCTATAACCCGGTAACCACGTCTGTCCTTGGCCAGGACATCAAAGGAACGAAATGGAGATACAAGAGACGTTTACAAATTAATGTCATAGATAAGTCTTGAACCTGGAACCTTAAAAAAGGAGCACAACTTCAAAGCCCAGGACATAAACCAGTGTGCCACCCCTTGGGGACTCTAACATGAGCCTCTTTTGGATTTCACAAATCTTGAACCGGATACCAATTTTGTTTTATTGGACCGAATATTCGTTTGAGCTTAAAACTTAGTTACGGTAGACATTCGTCTCAAAACCAATCGGCAATTACAATAGTGGAATTCTAACGATATACAACAGATTCCATAAACACGAAGAATATCAAAAAAAAAAAAAGTGAAAAAACAGAAACAGAGAGGATTGAAGCTAATAACAGACCTGACCACAAACGCTTTCACAGATACCATCGGTCTTCTTGGAGCTTGAATATCCATCAGACATGACGAACAACAAAACTACTCGTAAAATTAACAGAAAATGCCTGGAAAAATCCTCAAATTCTCAGCCAAAACTCCGCAAAATCGGACCCTAGAGATTCAGATAAAAGATCCCCAGAAAAGAGGGGAAACAAAACAAAAATTGAATGAGGTATTTCGAAAAAATGGGTACAAAATGGGAATGGGGCGAAGTTCAAAGGCTCAATTTCATCGCCGAAATAGCCGTTTTGTGGGCTATTTTTACGGTTCTCCGATGTTTCACAAAAGCAACTCTAAATTACAGAATTTCGGAGGTTGAAGACATGACTGAAAATAAATGGTGCTTAACCTCCAATATTTATATATTTTATTTGTTTATTATGTTTATTTTATCCATTGAATTTTTATTTTCTGAAAAGAAAAATCCCAAAAATTTAGAAAACTTTTCAAACAAAAGGGAATATCTTGTGTGCGCCCGCTCTCATCCTGTTCTTTCGTCCTCATCTCTCCTTGACCGTTGGATTGAAATCAGATGCTGATTCAATGGAAAGGTATAAAAAAAAAAAAAGTTGGATTAGAATTTCGATGATTCTAAAATTACCGTACATAGAGACGGAATTTTAATAAATTGTTTTGGAATGATTCCAAGTATAATAAACATTTTTCTTTTAGAAACGTTTTTAGGAAAATGATTTGAAATTACAGCTTAGGCTATTTGTTCAGTTACGGCACTTCTATATCGTTTAAAATAGAGTAGATAAGAGATTAATGTCTCGGAAAATGAATAATAAATACAAGCAAAGCATTATTGGGGTTGGATATATCATGCAATTTTTTTTTAATTTTAATCTAGCTTGTAGGACTTTTCTCTCATTTTGTTAGCTTAGAAGATAGTTCTCTCTTTGGATATATTCGCCTTCTTTTTTATTACTATTATTTACAATATTTTAGATTTTAAAATAATAATGATAATATCTAAGATCAAGTTTCGAAATCAATTACTAAATTCTATATCAGGGTATGCTATCCAATAATATGAATTCATTCCAAAATGAATTAATAAATGTATCTTCATGTCTCAACGTATACTCATTTTATCTTTTTGATTTTTGTGTTTAATCCGTTGAAATTAAGTCACTTGATAATGATTTAGTTTATAAATATTATAGAATTTTGTATGTATAACAAAAATTAGCTACAAAATTGCATCTATAGCATAAAATTGATAATAATTGTAAATATATCAAAATTCTGATTGATTAAACTCAATCAAATTCAATTAATAACTAGTGATTGAACTCAATTAGTTGAGCTCAATCACTTAACAAACTATCAATTTCAATCACTAGTTATTGATTAAGTTCAATCACTTGAAATTTTGGTATAAACGAATTTTTGATAAAAATATATTATAATTTTAATAAACTACCATAAAATTAGTATACATAACAAGTTTCCTAAATATTAATTACCCTTATATATATATATATATTAATAAATCAATCAATTATTATTTTTTAAGTACAATTTATTATAATAGTGTAGAAAATTATTGTAAATATAGTGACTTTTTACAAAATTAACAAATGTTGATATATCTGGAATGATGTCGGTTTAATTATTGAATACAAAAATATCGTGACCTCTCTCTCGTTTTTTGTTGTTAGCTTAGATTTTTTTTTTCTCCTCGTCAAATGGAGATAGATTAGGAAAAAATCATATCTCCAATCTCTAAGTGGATGATTTATACTTTAATTAGTTGGGACTATAAGGCACGTCTTAGATAGCGATCTAGTTTTTGTCTTTTGTTTTAATTAAGTTTACTGAATATTGCTTTTACTATACATTTTCTTGTTATCTACTATTTTAAATTTATTTATTTTTGTCTTGAAAAAAAAACCTTTCAAAACTCTGGTTTTGTTTTTGAAATTTCAATAAGAACATAGTTTGTGGTACAGGTATATCTACGAATGTGTTTTCTCATTTTTGTTAATTTAAAAAATAATTGTGTTCTTTTTAATTTGATAATTAATCTTCTGACTAAAGAATTGGATAATAATAATGACTATAAGTTTATAAGTTCGAGTTTCTTCTAATATTATTGAATAAAAAAGAGTTGGATAACTATTTGGGTTTTTAAATTAAATAAATAAGCCAACATTTTTAATTTGAAAAAAAAATTATGGAGAAAACTTTATTTTAGGGTATATATATATATATATATATATTTCTCATTTTTGTTAACTTAAAATTTATTTTCCCTATTTTGAATATTATCAACCTAAGATGGGGATTTTAATTTCCAACATATGTAATTATGTATGAATGAGATTGTTTGAATAAGTTAATATTAAAGTGCTTACTAATTATTTAGTTTTAGAAAATTAAACCTGCAAATAATGTTTTATTTTATATTTGTTATATACTTTTTCTTTAAACAATTTGTATATACTTTTTTATTTAAAAAAAAAACAAGCCAGTTTTTATAATTAGAAGAAATAAAAACCTACAATTGTTTTTGGAATTTGATTAAGAAAACTCTATTCTTTTGGGACCTTCCTCTCTTTGGTTATGACAATGGAAATGAAAGTTTTGGTAGATGCCAGATGGACTCGGCTGACGTAGGATTGCCACGTAAGACCTGTCACCCATAGAAGTTGGGTTCGCCGTGTTTTTTTTATGAGTTCTTCTCTGACAGCTATGCCCACGTGGTTTTGCCGTGTGGATTGTGGAATCTTTCTACTCCTCATTGACTTGTTCTTTATGCTTCCTTCTCTCATTTCTTATCTTTAAAATTAATCTCTCGTAATTAATCAGCCTAATTTTCTTTTATTTTGAAGATTAAATTATCAATTTGAAAAAAATAATCTCTAAACTCTTAATTATTTTACAATTCATGATCTCCTAAATATAAAACTAATACCCTTTTCAAAAAAAAAAATAATATAAAACTATTACTTTAATATTTTATTCAAACTAAAATTCAAGTTTCATATTTAATGTATTAAATTATCTTTTTACCATTGTTTGAATAATCTATTTTACAAAAAAAAAAAAGTTAAAAGGATTTGTTAGATAGAAAATTTAAAGTCTTTTTCAGGCTTCGAACGTGTGAAACTGATGTTGAACTGATTTACAACCAAACAATGAAATTACTGTGTCATTGACCATTTTTATATATTTATATATATGCGAATGTCGAAGTATTCTTACCAAACAAAATATTTTATGATACATTAATTCTTACGTATATTTTATATAGAATTTGACCTATTATTTCCTAATCTCTCAAACTTTTTTAGATCATTAGATCAATCAATAATGATGACATAGCAATTTTTTAATTATTATCTTTAGGATACTACCAGGTCAAAACTAATAACGATCATGCTTTTTTTTACAATAACTATCATGTTTAGATTCTAAAAAAAACAAAAAAAAAAACTAATAACCATCATGTTTGTGATGTTATTAACCGTTTATTGTATGAATTATGAAATTGGAATTTTGTTCATAAAACAAGTTTAACCAATTGCATTAATTAATTATTGGATAGATGGGTTTCAAGTGATTTAAACTTATTCTCAAAGTCATTTTCCCCTATTAGACCAACCTATAAAGGTTTAATACTATATTAATAAATACGGTAAACAAAACTATATTAATAAATAAATTTAGAAAAAAAATAATCGTCGTCATAGATATTAATAATTATATAGGATTATGAATACATAATTCTATATCAATACACAATATTATGCTAATAACATATAATATAATATTAATAATATAAAATAATGTATTAATAATAAAATAATATTGTATAATGAATATTAATAATACTGTATTTTTTTATATTATTGATGCAAATGTTTTAAAATTTGACTATATTTAGAATTATTTTGTTTTTCAGTATAAGAGGTAAATACAAATACCGATTTTAGAGATCGAATCTGTGACCGTAATGTGGAAATGAATTAACACCAAACGATAAATCAATCGCGCTACAACCCATTTAATTTATAATTATTTTGTTAAAATAGATCATTCATTACAATTTTCCAATACAATATCCATTTAATTGCAATAAAACTTAAACACATTTTTCTAAAGTAATTTTCTAACATTTATTTATAGTTTAATCATTAAATAAGATCCATTAATTACAATGAAGTTTAAACTCCTTAAATTGTTTTTCTTTACCAGGTCAATCCATATTATATATTTATGGTTTGCATTATTATATAATATCCAAGTTATTTACTTTCATGTTAAAAAATATCTAGACAATTTCTTAAAAACAAAAATAACGAGTCGTAAACACGCATGTGGCATTCAATTGAATGATATAAAATTATTGGCTAAAGAAAATTAAATTTCATCGTCAAAAGAAAAGTCAACATTGACAGTTCTAATATTTGGAAGTCTTTTTACAGTACATATAAAGTCGATAAATCATATTTTCAGCAAATAAAACTAAGCTAATGATATTTGAGGGTTTTTTTTTTTGTTTTTTGAGTAAATATTTGAGGGTTTTTATTTTATATTTATTTATCAAATAGGCTTGTTATTAAATAAGACCAAAATACTTATCTGCCTTTAAAATTACTTTTTTTTTAAAAAAAAATATTAAAATTATTGAGGAAGATTAAAGTTTTTGAAATTAGAAAACTATATTTTTCCGAAGTCTCTCTCAATAGGACCGTGGCTACAATTACTGTGTCTGCAAGGCTGGCTCTATTTGTCAATAATTTTATTTCTTATTTCTGGCTTTAAAAATTGAGAAAAGAAAAATAATTAAACGTGTGTTGCTACTAGCAATTTTTTTCATCTAAAAAAAAGCTAGCAATTTGTTTAATTTCAAATATTAGTTAAATAATCAATTTAAAATTTATAGTCCGATATCAACATATTTTAAATACCAAAATTTAGTTTTAGTTGTAGTATTTTTTTAATTTATTCAAATGAGAATATTTATATATTGTCACTATTGTACTTCAATCTTATCCTTAAATCGATGTCATTTCTATGATGTCAAATAACAAGAGTCCCACTACATTAAGTTCCTTGATCATTTTTTCAACAACAAAAGAAAAAAAGCTTCATCATTTTATTTTGCGGAAAGAAATAAAATGATAAGAGAAGGAAGAATGAAGAATGAAAAATTGAATATTCGGTCTTAAATATACAGCTACAACTAGCTCAATTTGATCAAGTTGACAACAACTAAAATCTGAACACTCAGGCTCTGTTTGATAATTATTTGGTTCTTTGTTTTTGTTTTTTGAAATTTAAGTCTATTCTCCCTCAAATTTATTATAATGTTTTCCATTCTCCTACGATATATACATATTCTCTTAAAAAAAAAAAAAGTAAGAAAATACTAACCAACTTTTAAAAACAAAAAAGTAGCTTCAAAAGTTTGTTTTTGTTTTTAAAAGTTTGTTAACATTTTCCTACTTTCTTAAGAAAAAATAGATAAATTGTAGAAGTGTCTTCTACATTATAGTAAATTTGAGTGAGAATAGACTTAAATTTCAAAAACAAAAAACCAAAAATGAAATAGTTATCAAATATGACCTAATTTTTTGAATACAAATTAAAAAAGGGGAAATAATTCGATAGTAATTGATATATAATTTTGATGAAATTATAGCTATCATAGATCTGCGATATTAGACCTATTGTAGGCAACCTAATTAATAAAGGACTCATATTTCCACTTGATCGGTTAAATTTGTAGTCAACAATTTATTGCCACCCACATCCACTAGGAACATGATACAGATACATTTTGAAATTTGTTGAAAAAAAGAAAACAAATTATCTTATTTAATATGTTTGAAGTTTTGAAAATTTTATTTTGGTTTGACTTTTCTTAATTGAGATTAAAATATTTTTTTTTTTTGAAAGAATAATAATTTTACCCTAAGTATTAATATCTCATTTAAAAAATAATTTACTTTTTAAGTTGAATAACAATTTTTGAGGTTGGTAAAAACAATGAACGGTACATGCACAACTCCATCATGCATTATATTATATTATAATCTCATTATTATAAGTTTAAATCTCCATAATTATTGTTTTTTTTTTTTTTTTTTTTTTGTAAAAATCCCATATTTAAGTACTAAAATTAAATCCCATATTTAATTTTTTAAGAATGAAAAGTTGAAACATAGATATAAAAATTATCTTTATAGTCTTAAATAATACAAGATGGCTTTTAGAAAGTTAGTTTAAAATTTATGTTTGTAAAACAAAGTTCCACAATTGCATTTATTTTTTGATGGTTGCAAATTTGCAGAATAGGGTTTAAACTCATCCTTCTAGATTATTTTATTAGTCTGCAAGTCAATCCATAATATTTATGGTTCGAAATATTGCTATTGGAGGTTAAACTCAATCATCTTAAGACATTTTTTTCCTATTAGAACAATCCATAATATTTATGGTTCAAATTACGAGAATAATTTGGGTGCACCCCGGGTAGTACTCCCACCGTGATACCACCATGTGACACATTTGGTGCCACACATCTCATCTCTCATTTTTTACTTTATATTTATTATAAAAGAAAATTAAAAGAAAAAAAAAGATGTGTGACTTTAAATGAAAGGTATCACAGTGAAGATGGTACCTGGAGTGCACCCAAATTTCTCTCTCAAATTACCATATAATATCTTAATTGTTTTTAATTAAAAAATCTATATTAAAAGAAACAAAAAATAATAACAAGTCAAACAAACACGCATGTGGCGTTCAATTGAATGGTGTATAATTATTGGCTAGCATTTTTTTCGTCGTCAGAAGAAAAATCATACAACTTATATAATACGTGATTTCTCAACCAAACCAAACATAAGAAAGGGCCAGTAATTCAATGATTTCATTGTTTTGTTATAAACCAGTTCAACACCATCGTCACAGATTCGAACCCTGGAAGAGTCGGTATTGTAATCCCCTCCTCCAATTTATACTAAAAAAAATAAAAAGGTGACAGCTACAAAATTTCTCTACCAAGCAATAAATCAAAAAGCATAGTATTCAATGTAATGGGTCAAAAGAAGAACTCTTCCAAAGAAGAAAAGATGAGAATATGAACAAAGATAGAATTGAGAGGGCACTGAATTTGGACTTGGATTCATAAATGTAGTGAAGGAGACTTGAAAGGGAAATTAGAAAATACCAAGCAGTTTCAAAAGAAGAATATTCCACCTTTGATATCAGCAATGAAGATGAATAAAAATGACTGGTGGGTGGATAAAGATATATTTAACCAATTATCTATGATTGTTTTTGTTTTGTTTATTATATATATTTATATACAAGAATATCTAGACCAACTAATTATGCAACTATTTTTATCAAACATATCACTTGATTATCTACAAATATTTAAATATCGAGAAAATTGTAATAATTTATAATTTTAGTTTGTCGATTATGAAATTTGTTTCATTTTAATTTATAAGTTCAAACTAAAACACAAAATTGTTGAAAAAAAAAACGTTACTAGACAAGCGATTGTTATTGTGAATTCTTAGTTCTTTTAACTTTTTGTAAGTTCAAACTACAAATTATCAACTTATTTAGATTTGATGTAGGAAATTATACTGCTGCAAAGGGATTTTCAAAGCTGAGGAGAAAGGAAAAGATAGATTTAAAGGAGTATGGTCCAAAAAAAGAAAGAATAGATTCAGAGTAAAAATAACCATATTTGAGTTTTTTTTAATAATATTTTTTAAAAGTTGAGTAACTAAAATTAGATATACAAAATGAGAAAAAATTAGACATATTTGAATGTTAAAGAAACAAAATGGACCAACATAATATCTTTAACATTAATAATATTTTATCCACGGTATTTAGTGGATGGTTAAGCCAAGCCAAGTTGGTCCCATTTAAATGATTGGGGACAATTGCACTTTTAATAAAAATAAATCTATTGACAAAAAAAAAAAAAAAAAAAAAAACTAAATCTAAGATGAAATAAATAAACGTAGAATTCAACCTAGTAGAATAAAATAAATAAATGTGGAATCGGTTAGACCATGTTTTTTTTGACATGTGGATGTAGCCTCAAACACTTGGATTATAAAAAAATTGATATTTTATATTTTTGTCTAATTAATAATATTTAGGACGGAGATTTTTTTTTTTTTTTTTTGAGATTTCAACTAAAGGAAATTTGAATCCATAATTTTTTTGTTATTGGATATATACTAATGTCGATGAACAACGGCTTATATTATAAGTGGAGATTTGAATCCATATAACCAATTAATCATACGTAAATTAATTAAGCTCGTATTGACACGTGATATTTTGATAGGGTCAACATAATCGATGCTCTCCAATGCGGCACGAAGCCGGTGACGGGAGACTAATATTTTTTATTATTATTATTATAATTAGGTTTTGAACAGAATATTTCTCGTTCAATATGGGCCGCTAACGTGTTAATTCAGAAGCCCAAAATATCACAGGCCCGAATACGTGGGCTTTGGTTTGTCTTTCCCTCAAAAGCCCAGCTCTTCCCAAAGTATAATTACAGAAATCCATAATATTATTAAAAAATCAGGAGAAAAACCGGAAAATCGGAGCTCCGATCTCCGTAACGGACAAAGGACGGAGAGCTCGTGAAAGAAAGACAATACACACTCAATCGCCGTCAACCGGAAATCGCCAGATGCCGAGATCAGCCATTCTGCTCCGAACTGCAGGTTTGTTATGTTTCTTCGAATCCGAATTCGTTCAATTCTATGTATCGCTGAATTTTGGATCAAATTTCATCTATAGGATCTTTAATGATTGGGTTTGAGCTTTCACTATTAGGGATTGCGTGTTAACATTGCCAAGGCTTGGATTGGATTCGCCGGCTTCTATTTCTTGATTTTAGATATTCTTACTCGAATATGGATTTGGTGTCTGGTTACAAGGTGGTCACTCTCGCTTTTCTTCATCCAATTTTTTGTAGTTTTATACTTTTCTAGCATTGTATTTTACCAATGAGCTTCATATGCTGCAATCGTGTTTTTTTTTTCTTTTTTCTTTTTCTGTGTAATTGATAGCGTTGGTCGTGCAGGGTGTGGTTGGGCTTGTTTTCGGCAATGAGAACTCTGCATCCAATGAAGATAGGTAAGTAGATGTTATATGTTCCTAAGTCCGAAGTACGAAGTATTAGATAGTATTAGAGAATATGGGGTTCCACCTCAAAACCAATTGGCAATGAGGGGAGTAACCCATATC
The DNA here is from genome assembly GCA_037832685.1 of Sicyos baderoa. NCBI lineage: Eukaryota > Viridiplantae > Streptophyta > Magnoliopsida > Cucurbitales > Cucurbitaceae > Sicyos > Sicyos baderoa. Next base: position 2,278,503 of record JBBMEF010000028.1, read on the forward strand.
TCTTTTATATTGATGTTGGACTCTCCCACTTTCCAATGTGGGACATTTGTGAGATCCTAACAGATAGTGTGTACATCCATCTCAAGACCAATTGGTAACGAGAGGAGAATTCTTAACATGCCCCTCAAATGGTGCCACTTTTGGGCTACCAATCTTGAATTAAGATCTCAATTTCATTTTATTGGCCCGACTACCCGTTTGGGCTTTGGGCTCTGAATCCATCTCAAAACCAATTGGTGGCGAGAAGAGGATTCTCAACACGAAGATATATTTATCCCCATCTGCTATTTCTTGTTCAGAAAACTTTTGATATTTAGCATGCTATTATTTAAGTTTTCCGTATATATGATGGTTTATTGTGCTGCTCGTTTTTATAGCTATATTGAACGTGTATTGGATCGCATTAGCAATGGTCAGCTTGCTGAGGATAGGAGAACTGCCATGGTGGAGCTTCAGTCTGTTGTAGCGGAAAGTCGTGCTTCACAGCTAGCTTTTGGTGCAATGGGTATGTGCTTTGCTTGTCATCTAACTTTAATTATATGGACTTTCGGAAATTTATAGCAAAAAAAGACTATCTGAAATTTACAAATAAAAAGATATATTTGACATGTTTTTACAGGGTTTCCTGTGCTCTTGGGTGTTTTGAAGGAGGAACGAGACGACGTTGAAATGGTTGCAGTTCTTTAACTGTTCTTTGCTTCCCTGTTTATTGAGAAATTAAATCTTGCTTTATGACTTCTAGTTATGCTTTCATTCCCAAAAACACGTTATGTTATTTGCCTGTATCAAGAAGTTTTAGAGAAATTTGAATATAGTATTATATGGTAATTCTATGGGTTTTCTATGCAGTGAGATGAAATCTTTAGTCCATATTATTATACGTTACTAGTTTACTTAATTACTTCTGTTTTGGTTCAACTAAACCAGCCGTGCTAAGTCATTATTATTATTACTATTTTTTTTGTATCTTCTAAATTGAGTTTCTTTTTTTGCAATTATTCTCTCAACAATGTCTGTCTTTGTTGGCGATCTTTTGTTGTAATGTTGCCTTGTGTATATTTCATCTATCAATGAATTTGTATATATTCCAATATAAAAACTGATTTTAATTTTTTTAAGCACATCTAGTAATTTGTTTCTACATTTCTTGCGTCTAGATTCGAGGGGCCCTTGAAACTCTTGTAAGTGCATTAACTCCTATCGATCATGGAAAAGGGTCCAGGGATCAAGTTCAACCAGCTCTAATGAACTCTGATTTGCTTTCAAGGGAACCAGACAGCATCTTTCTTCTTTTGAGTCTTTTGGTCAGTAATTTCTCTTCTGTTTAAATACATTTTGGCACTGATAGCTGATAGGTTTATTTATGCATTTGTGCAACTCAATACCATATCTGACCACTTCTCCTCTCTCTTCTTTGGCCCTCTTTATGTGTTTTTCCAGTCAGAAGAGGATTTTTATGTTAGATATTATACACTTCAATTGTTGACAGCCCTTCTTACAAATTCTCCCACGAGGTATATTTAAATGGTCAACTTGTTTATTTTATTTTGTTTTGTTTCTCTTTCTTTACTTTTTATAGTTCACATTTGTTGAGTTGTGGATTTTCCCCTTAAGGCTGCAGGAGGCCATTCTCAGTATTCCTCGTGGTATAACTCGACTTATGGATATGCTTATGGATCGTGAGGTATACATTCTTTTTCTAACTGATATATGTAAATTACATTTTAATACCCTTCCACCAATCAAATTAAAGGAAAAATTATGGTGTGTCTCACTGAACTTTTTAACCTTCTGTTTTGAAAGATCAACTCTTCAAATAAGGGTTATATTCTCCAATAAACCATCTATATACTTTCACTGAGTAGAATACCTGGCCATATGGTATAGCATTTTCCCCCTCACGTGTCGTGTTGGGTGGTACTTGTATTTGGAAATTCCAATACCTATTTAATTAATTAGTTAGTTTGAAAACAATGTTGACTTATATTCAAAATATTAGAAACCTATATTAAACTGAACAAGTATATTTATAATGGACAAATTAAATCACGAGAAACTAGTGTTTTGACTTCAAACATAAGACTAATTTTCTTTAATTAAAACAACGGGGGCAGAATTGTAAAGGGGGATATCATATGGTGCTAGCACCACTGTGCAAGGCCACCTATCACAATAGTAAAGTTTTAGAAGTTTCATTCGACAACCGCATGAAGCGATGTTGTGGATTAGTTGACATACGCAAAAACTGGCTAGCTACTTAAGGATTTAAAAGAAAATATATCATAGGGTATGACTATGAGCACTTGAAATTTTCAATTAGAAGTAAAAAAGTTGAACCTTTTTTCTTATGGAAAAGTTAAACATTTAGACCCGTTGTTAGAAAGTATAGATGTTGTTACCAGTGGACACACTCTTTTGCTACCTCCGAGGAGGCGAGGATAATATTTTTTTTTCCTAATAACTCTCCACTGAAATTTCATCCCATTTGGAGCTACAGAAAAAAAAGTAATTAAAAGCTTTATTTCAATACCAAGATTAAAATAGAATCTTTGTCTAAAATATGGTCATGGTTTACCTTTTAGGTTATACGGAATGAGGCACTACTGTTGCTTACTTACTTGACCCGTGAAGCTGAGGTTTGATCTTTCTTCAAACTTCAGTTATATGGTTTATATTTTTTTGTATTGAAATATCTTTCATGGTGAGAATTTTTGTATTGAAATGCCAAAAATTGAAAGCATTTTGTAATTTGTAGTTTTATTTATCAATTAGTAGTGCACATTATTATGTCAATCTATCACTTATTTTTTTCCCCAAAGAACAATATTTCAGACTCAAGGTTGATTTTTAGTTAATCAATATATAACCGCTAGCCAATAAAAAAAACTAATTTGGAGGGACAAGTTTTTAATTCCTTTACGTCTAAGAATACTATTTTAAACATATGATACTACATTTTAATTAAAACTGGCAAACTTGTAGTTAAAATTTAAGTTTACCTTTCTCAAAATATGCTTAAATTGTGTGTATATAACAACAATGAAATTGTTTCTTATTCAAACAACAACTTATCACAGAAATAGGAAGTTAAATTAGGGCTAGATTAAACTAAATAAGGTAGGAGGCCTTGAAAGGAAATCCATAGCTTCTCCCCTTAAAACTCTTTTGCATGTAAGATATAGACTTAAAATTCATGTTTTGTTAATCATGGTTCGAAAGGTGATTTGGCGTTCACTAACCAATAAATCAATTTTTCTTTTAGGAAATTCAAAAAATTGTGGTTTTTGAAGGTGCATTTGAGAAGGTTTTTAGCATCATTAAAGAGGAAGGAGGTTCTGATGGTGGTGTTGTTGTGCAGGTAGTTAATGAATGAGAACTTCATTTTCTTTATATTCATTATCTTCAGGGGATTTTGCATGTATAATAAAAAAGGCAAAGTATTTCCATCAAAATCAAAACTAATTCATTTGTAGCAGGAAATCTAGATTGAGTTCTTTCTATCACCGATAGAATTCAATTAGTGATAGAGTTCTATAAAACAACATAATATGGAAAAGCAAAAGGCCTAAAAAGGTTCAAGTTTCTTCCTTTGGATACTTGTAGTAAAATAACTTAAATTCTACAGACTAGCTCCAAAAAGATTTTCTGAATGTACCCCTCTCTTGGTCTGTGGGAAGTTAATATGCTAGACATAATTTACACTACTCTTCTGCCCATTTCCTGAAATCCAAGTTTGAATTCTGTGATGTTTGACATATTCTTTTAATTTACCTATAATTTCCAGGGGATGGAAATATATTGGTTTGCTGTAGTTTTAATTAATACATTATTTTAAACAGGATTGCCTAGAATTGTTGAACAACCTTCTAAGAAAAAATGCATCAAATCAGGTGAGTGGCTTCCTGTCTACTGTTATATACCTTGCTTTTATGTATTAGTTATTTAAAAAAGGTTTAAGAATGATATACTCAGGTATTACTGAGGGAGACTATTGGATTTGATCCGTTAATATCTATTCTCAAGTCAAGAGGAAGTGCTTACAGTTTTACACAACAAAAGGTTAGATAATTGTGCACTTGTATATCACATGAAGCCATTTTCAATGTTATGTCCATGAAGTCTTACCAGTGCCTTTTCTGGGAACATCTTGCCAGTAGACAGTAAATCTACTGAGTGCGTTAGAAACTATGAATTTGCTAATAATGGGAGATCCCAAGGTTGATCCTGCAAAAGATGGAAATAAGCTGACTAATAAAACAACTCTGGTTCAGGTTTGCAATAGAAAACAATTACTTCGTCTATGTTTTCTTAAATTGAAAATCTGGGGGTTCTCTAATGAAGTATTTTCTCTTTGCCCTTACATTATTTGCAGAAAAAGATTTTGGACTATCTTCTACTGTTAGGTGTTGAAAGCCAGTGGGCCCCTGTTCCAGTGCGTTGTGCGGTAAGACTGCTTACTATCAGTCAATCTCATACATAAACACTCTCATCTTATAGACTTGTCCTGTGAGTACCTAAGCCACTTTACGTGCATCTCAAATCTTCTCATGACTCACGAGATAGACCGTCTAACCCTACAACATTTGACTACCAAGGAAATTCGTAAGAAATTAATTCTTAGATAGTGATCATCAGGGATTGAACTCATAACCTCTTAGATCCCCAATACTCTCTTTTGACCCATAAGCCAACTCATGATAGTTTACTGAATGCCTATTTTTGGTTATCATCACGAGTTGACCTAGTGATCAAATAAGGGCCCTTGAGAACTATAAAGTGCTTAGAGGAATGGATTCAATTCATGATGACCACCTGTCTAGAAATTAATTTCCTATAACTTTCCTTCACAACCAAATATAGTAGGGTTCGAGAATAGTTGAGGTGCGCATAAGCTGATTCAGACATTTACATATATAAAAAACTAGGTGTTATTTTCGGCTGGGAGTGCATAGATTTTATTGTGGTTATGTGACGGATGATCTGCTACCTTGTTAACTATTGAACTCTTGTCAACTCAATAATCATTCTGGGCTGGTTTAGTAATCTATGGACAAGTGATAAAGCTAAAGTACCTTTGAGATCATAAGTTCAAGTTGTAGTTATGGCCTATGGGATTAATTTAGGTGTGCATAAGATAGGCCAAATGCCATGGTTATCCAAATTTTTTTTATAGGTCAATGTTAATCAATTAGATGCCCAGAACTCAAACTATTTTCTTTTCTTTTAGCTTACTTCGTACTGTTTGTATTCAGCTATAACTTTGTATGAGTAGCAGTTAACCATTCAATCTTCTCCTTGCATATTATTAGGCATTACAATGCATTGGCAATTTGATCTCTGAGCATCCCAAAAATCTTGATGCTATTGCAAGCAAACGCCTTGGAGACGATGTGCAAGAGCCTGCCTTGAATTCAATTCTTAGGATCATTTTACGGACATCAAGTACCCAAGAATTCTTTGCTGCTGATTATGTTTTCAAGTGCTTCTGTGAGGTTATTTATGCTTTCAACTTTCTATTTTTCTTCGTAAAATATATCATGGATTTTCATCCACATATATATATATATATATATTCACATTTAAATTTTAAATTATGTTGTGTTGTTCTTTCTAACGTGTTTTCTATATCAGAAAAACACTGATGGGCAAACAATGTTGGCTTCCACTTTAATTCCTCAGCCACAGTCAATGATACATGCATCACTTGAGGAGGATGTAAACATGTCATTTGGAAGGTTTATTCACAATCCATCGTGCATTGCTCTTGCGTTGTCCTATTAAATGCACCTTTTCCCCTTTGATTTCTAATGTCGAAGATGAGTTAAAATTTAATTAGTTTAATTAGCTGACATACTCTACTTTTTGGTGACTGAGAATATCCGATTAACTTTATCTTGCAGCATGCTGCTACGCAGTCTTACTTTGAGTGAAAACGACGGTGATTTAGAGGTAATATATATATATTTTAATACCAAAGGAATATTCTTATCCAAAAAAAATATCGAAGGAATATTGAAACATATAAAATATAGTGCCATTCTGTATCACAAACACAAAGTATCAAAAGTTCTCGAATGTTTCCTTAGGGAATAGGGACACGTATCATGAGTTCAATAGTGACAATCTGGCTTATATGTTTGCAGACAAGTTGCAGAGCTGCCAGTGTTCTTTCTCACGTGATTAAGAACAACAATCAGTGCAAGGAAAGGGTATGCAACTAGATGCATTTCATTCTAATGTTTTCTCTTGACGGTCAAGCATGAATGCTTGATTTGCGTAGCTACGAATCTTGCCTGAAGGAAAAGTATCTTTTCAGTGTTTGTAAAAACTTTCTGATCTTAAAAACTCCAAACAAGAATCTGAAGAATAGAATTGGTTGACGTGATTTGCATATTTTCCCCTCTTTTCTATGTTTCAGGCATCGAAAATAGAACTTGAAGCACCCATGCCTTCATTGGGAAATCCTGAACCTCTGATGCATCGAATGGTGAAGTATTTGGCCGTTGCCTCGTCTATGAAAAATAGAAATGGGAAATCGGCCTTGAGCAGCAACTCATATGTTCAACTTATCATATTGAAATTGCTAATCGTTTGGTTGGCTGATTGCCCCAGTGCTGTCCAGTGCTTTCTAGATTCTCGGCCCCACCTCACATATCTGCTTGAGTTGGTTGCAGATTCTAACGCAACTGTTTCCTTGCGGGGTTTAGCGGCTGTTATCTTGGGAGAGTGTGTAATCTATAATAAATCAAATGATAATGAGAAGGATGCTTTTACCATTGTCGATACCATTAGCCAGAAGGTGGGGCTTACATCATACTTCCTGAAATTTGATGAGCTGCAGAAAAGCTTTGTTTTTAACTCCAAGTCATCAGAACCACGGAAAGTGCTTACAAGGTCGACAGCTGCTAGTATGGCTGAAGCCGAAGATGTTGACGAGGATGATCCTTCTAATCTGAAAGACGAGGAGCATCCCATTCTCTCATCTGTTTTCGATGCTCGTTTTATCAACACTGTTAAGAAACTGGAAGCAGATATCAGAGAGAACATGGTTATGGTATATAGTCAACCAAAGAGCAAGGTGGCTGTAGTGCCAGCAGAGCTAGAGCAGAGGAAAGGAGAAACTGATGCTGAGTACATCAAGCGGCTTAAAGCATTTGTAGAGAAGCAATGCACCGAAATACAGGTAAATAAATTGTTATTTCTTTGTGTTTTGGCCAACTTTTATGAGCAAAACTCTAGTTACTTACTAACGAAGTATAATAATTAGTAGCGTACTATGTTGTTACTATCTGCGTTTGGGCAAAATTTGTAGTTAAGTTGGACATGATTTTGGAAGTGAGTGAAAAGTTATCTCCTAACCATCAAGTTAGAATTTGATAACAAATTATTTTGTGTAGACTCATTTCTAGATGCTCTTCACATATGCTGATAACTACAAAAGCAAATATAATTTTAAATCTCCCTTCCACCATTATTTTTGACCAAGATATGAAAGTAACCGTAATCTGACGCCATCTTCTCCATTCTAGGACCTTCTTGGTAGAAATGCTACTTTGGCTGAGGATCTCTCTAAAACTGGAGGGAATGATTCCTCAAGTGAGCAGAGAGTAAGTGGGCCATCCAACCGAGTCCAATTAGAGACACTTCAAAGAGATCTTCAAGAAACATCTAAACGGCTGGAATCGCTCAAGGAAGAGAAAGCGAAAATTGAATCTGATGCATCTTACTACCAGAACTTAGCTAGCAAGATGGAATCCGATCTTCAGAGCCTCTCCGATGCGTACAACAGCCTCGAACAAGCAAACTTCCATCTAGAAAAAGAGGCAAAAGCTTTGAACAGTGTAGGACACTCCACTAGCCCAGATATTGAGGCCATTAAGGCAGAAGCAAGGGAAGAAGCTCAGAAGGAGAGTGAAACCGAACTGAATGACTTGCTTGTGTGCCTCGGGCAAGAACAAAATAGAGTGGAAAGATTAAGCGCAAGGCTGGCGGAGTTGGGAGAGGATGTTGATAAACTTCTTGAGGGAATTGGAGACGATCTGGGGCTGCCCGAAGGCGATGAAGATGACGAATGATATGCTTCATGTGATGTGACCGTGCTTTCCTTCTCCTTATAGGTATGATTGATTGTGTTTGATTCTCCATTTGTACATTTCTTGTTGAATTGTATAGTTTGAAACTTGTGTATTATACTCATTCTGGAGGAACGGGAGCTTCGGTTTAAATTATGATTCACAAGAATCCAACTCCATTGAGAGTTTGCTAATATATATGCATATTCCTATCCAAATATCAGTTGCAAACAACTGATTTGAGTTTTTTCCTTCAAGAAAATTTGAAATTAACTTTCAAATTAGCAGTTGAACCGTCCCAGGGTGGATTAAGGCTTAGTGCCACCAAAGTATGCTTCTTTGTAAGTCTCAAGATCGAGACCCACAAGCTTAATTATAAAGTTACTTACCATCTTTTAAGTTTCGGTCTTAAGGCGGGCGTGGATGTCCTCGATAAGGGGAGCGAACCTCCGATTTTCAGATATAAAAAATGGTTGAACCGTAATTAAAATGAGTGATTTGGAAGACTTATCACACTTTGAGTGTGTTCTTTGTGCTATTATGGTTTTGTCATCAGTTTCATGACTCATATAATATTTTTAACAAATCTTTGAAGAGGGGAAGACTGGAAGAGAATCTGCGAAAAAGATCTAAAAAAAAAACTATCTTGCCCTTTTTTTTTTCTTTTTTTTTTTCTTTTTTTTTTTTATTTCCACGGAAAAAAAAGTTTTCTCATGGTGAAAAAGGTCATAAAAATGAAAAGTTCGGTACGTAACACGTGTGACTATATCTTTAGAGTTTTCTTTTTTGTCATTTCAAAATTAAAAATAGTTACACTACCGTTTTAATAGAATTTAAAATTAATTTATTCAACATTTATTAGGTAACATGCTATCTGTCAAAAGAAAAAGAGAATTAGGTCACATGCTATCATCTTAATAAACCCATTCAAATATCAAGTACTAATATGTTAGGGGAAAATTTACTTTTTATTCATTCAATCTAATTTTAATTTGATTTTTTTTAATAACAATTTCAATTTAATCTTTACATTTTAAATTAAATAATTTTATTTTTGAAATTTTAATAAATGTTCACTTTTAATATTTATTGTTTTTTTAATTTACTTATATTTCTATTTTATGAAAAGAACAAATTTAGTTAAAAATCAAAATAATTACGTAATAAATAATATATTAAAACTTAAAATTGATCTAATATAGTTTAGAGATTTTACATGAATGTCAAAAAAAAAAAATCAAAAAATTTTTTATAATACTTTTTTTAAAATATTTCATATATAGCAGAAAGTCTAAATTGAATTCAATCATTTTTTGAGTTTTATTGGCGATAAAATTCAACCAATGATAAAATTAGTCTATCAGTGCTTGAATTTTTTATCGGTAATAGAACTCCAAATTTAGAAATTGTACTATAAATATAATACAAGATGTAGAATATGTTTGTACTATAAATATAATACAATAGGTAGAATATGCTCCTGATGGTAAATTCTCGTAAATTTTGAAGTTCAAACTAAAAAATATTCTTATCCATACTTAATTAATTTAGGAAGGTAAGTTTTTTTTTTTTTTTTCTTTTCTTTTCCTTTTTTTTTTTTTTGATGGTAAATTGGTAATAGAAAGGTAAGTCAAAACCGACTAAAAGTGTCATTTTCCAAAAATAGTAAAGGCTAAGATCCAATAGATAAGATCAAATGAAACAAGTCACGTGAGAATTTTAATTTCGGCAGCATCTACCTAAGTAGGTCCCATTTCATATAACGTATATATAAAAATATATTATCGACCTTGTAAAAGTATGGGTGTTTTCATTGCAAGCTAATAAAAACAGAATTCCTCCCGGTCGAAGTCTCTCGTCGCGTGAAGAAAACGGCGGCGGCGGCGGGGGCGGCATTCTCAAAGAAGACGAGTGAGAATCATCTCAGAATATAATGGAATCGAATACATCGTCATCTTCATCCTCTGTAATTGAGCACAAGGCTTATGCCAGAGTGGGATTACTAGGAAATCCTAGCGATGTTTACTATGGCCGCACCATTTCTCTCGCCTTTTCGAATTTCTGGGCCTCCGTCCAACTCCGGCCCTCCGATGAGCTTGTCATCACTCCCCATCCCATCCACGATCTCCTCCACTTCAGATCCCTTCATCATCTGGTACGTTCATTTCTTCTCACATGCGATTGCAAGAGATTGATCTCGTTTTTATTAGGTTAGGTTAATCAAATTCAGCGCCCGATCCAAATGTTTGAATGTCTATCAATTTCTGGTTTCGTTTTCCGATGAGCTTTGTGTTTTCCTGTTGTTATTTATTGCTACTTTATTTTTAGAGATCTAAGGGGGTGTTTATTCGTAAGTAGGATTTATATTTTGAGTAGTTAAAAATCGAGAGTTATAACAAAAACTTGTTTGGATGTGGTTTTTAAGTAGAGGAGTTAGAGTTAAAACCTTATTTAGATGTAGATTTAAAAATTGAAAAAAGAAATTATTAAAAATGAGTTATCTCATTATCATCTCTTCATGACTTGCTCTATTGCAAATTCATTGTGGATTTATATCACCCAAATTTTCAATTGGGAATTGGTCTCTCCGGGCAACATTCAAAATTTGATTATCTACTCTTATATGGGCCATCCCTTTAAGGAGGAAAAGAAGATTTTATGGTGCCTCTTCTTAGCAGCATTTTGGTGGACCCTTTGGAGAGCTAGAAATGATTTAATTTTTTCTAATGTGGAGTTCACAAAGGAAGGATTGTTGGAATCCATTTCTGTCCTTGCTATAACTTGGGCTCATTCTATAACACCTTTTAAGGACTATAGCATATCTACTCTTATTATAGTACATTGGCATAGCTTTTTGTAACTAATTGACTCTTTTTGTAATCTTTTCAAAAGTTGGTCTCGGTTTCTTATAAAACAAAAAAAAGGAGTTATTTTGATTGATTTAATAGGAATGATTAGAAATGATTGAATAGTTATAAATGAATACTAGAAATGAAGGGTTGTAAATGAGGAGTTGTTTTTAAAAGTAAAAAAGGAGAGGTGAGTAAAAACTCATTTGTATATAAGTTTTTTAGGAGCAGTTAGTAAATCTTCCATCTAAATCTTATTTAAATATGTCAAACAAACACCTCCTTAAAGGTGAAATCGCTGTAGAATTACATATCACTGTATTTATTGATTCATTGGAGTTGTTGAAATTTTATTTAGTAATGACTGATTTTGAGTTATGATCTTGAACTTCAAGTTAGCCAATATATGTTCAAGAACTCAACGGAGATTTAAGTTAGTTTGTTCCATTTTTTTATACAGGTAAATCGATTGTCCAATGGAGGTTACTATGGAGGTGTTCGATTGCTTATGGCAATTTGTAAAGTGTTTTATAATTATTGCAGAGAAAACGAGATTACTCTTCATGCAAGGAAGTTTACTTTGTCATACGACACTAATATTCCTAGACAGGTATAGTGTTTTGCTCTATGTCATTAATATAAACTACTTTCCTTTTATGAGTTAATGTGGAGTGGCTCAATTGGTCAAAAGATAGTTTGGGTGCTTAGGTGATGAGTTCAATCCATGGTGACCACCTACCTAGGAATTAATTTCCTAAGTATTTCTTTGGTATCCAAATGTTGTAGGGTTGGGCAATATGTCTGGTGACATTGGTCAATGTGCACAAAAACTGGCCCGGACAGTCACGAAAAAAAAGAAATAGTAATGCATGTCTACGTCCTGATTGCAATTTTGGATGATTCATGATAATTTGGGGACAATTAGAGAGGGGGGCTCGTTTTGAAACTTAGTTTCAAAATGGGTCCCAAACCAAAATATTTATCATTATGGGCCTT
>JBBMEF010000028.1:2310816-2326418 GCA_037832685.1 Sicyos baderoa
TTGGACTTTTGAAAGTCTAGGGACTAAAATGGAACAACCCTCATAGTCTAGGGACCAAAATGATAGTTTAACCTAATTTTTTGTCTTCAATGTCAAAGACTTCAATGAATCTTAAAAGCCCTTGGACAGGACTTGGGACTTCTTCTCATGAGTCATTGTGAGATTGGTGGTAATCTATTTCAACTCTCCAAATTCAATCTTGGAATTTAGTATTTAGTTTTCAAATTATTTGAAAAAAAAAAACTTCTCTACTATTTTTATACTATGAAACCTATTATCATTCAATTCTTGAGGATAGATTCACAATTAAGAAATTTAAATCTATACTGAAAGGAGTGCTTATTTCATTATTTTGAGATAATTCATTTTAATAATGCGGTCACGGGTTCAATCTTGAAAATCTTAACTCTCATTTATTTGAGAGTAATATATATCATTTAAAATCTTAACACTACTACATGAGGCTACAAAATTATCAAGAAAGATTCTTGAGCAATAAACTAATGATTGTTGAAGGTTTATGAGGTTTGCCCGATTTAATCCAAAATAGTTCAGTTTTTTTTAATGAACCAATTTTTCTTTGGAAAAAAAAAAAGAAAAAAAGAAAGGCGCATTCAAAAAGCTAAAATCCAGAAAAAAGATACACCTAGAAGATAGCTAAAAAAAATCTAATAACCGAAGCTCAAAGAGAAACATGAAATCTGAAATCTAATGATAGACAAGTACGCTCTACTGTACCCGAGGTAGCCACGCCCGTTTCTAAGCCAGACACCTCAGTAAGTGAGAAGACCTTTTAATAATATATAAAATAGGTGGATTACTCTCCTCGTCAATTAATTTTGGAATAGATATCTACACTATCTAATATAGAATCAAAACTCATTAAGTCCAAACAGGTATTCAGTCAAATAAAATAAAATTGATCGGTGAAACTCAAAGAGACATCATCTAATGGTTGATCAAGATACAAAATCCAAAATAGTTCAGTTGAATTAAATGTGAGCCAAGATCATCTAATGATACACGGTTTAAAGATATAACGTTCGAATATGCGACATAGAGATTCGAAGGGTTTGTACAGATCTCACATACACTCCCCCCTATAGATCTCCTTTCTAAGACTATTTTATATAATATAGCTATGAACTAATCCATACGTAGCCGTAATTCTTCTCTCTAAGGAAGTTTTTTTTTTAGAGCTTAAAAAGATTGGCCATTAGTATTGATATTCCTATACTGACTATTCAAATTCCAAAACTACCAGAGACAAACAATTACCAGTGAAGATTGCAGCCTTTTCTTTCTATACTCGAGTTGAATTTTGCGGATTGATACCCGTGCTATGATAATACGCCTTCTCAGCATCAGACAATCGGCTCCTAAAGATTTCCCATTCTTTTTTACATCTCTCCCTTACCTGAGAAAATTTCATATTTACTCTTTTTAACATATAGAAAATTCATATTTACTTAACAATTAGAAAATTCGTCTGTAACTTACCCCTTCCCATGCTGCTCTCCCATTTTCTGCTTTCCCCTGTTGGAAGTGTACAGTTAGATTTGTTATTATTGGTAACCCACCAGCTTAAGCATTTGAGTTGATAGGTGATGTAACATAATTTAACATGATATAAGAGCAAAAAGTCTTGAGTTCGAGCTCCTGCTGAGTCATTTAATCTCCAATTAAAATTAAATTCTACTTGTAAGACATTTTTCATATAATTAAATTTGCCCCAACCCATCAATGGTGGTTTAACATATTTCAACGGTTATGATATATATATATACACACACGTATTTAGAGTATTATTTGTATTTATCCTTGTGTACATATTCAGTTAGGGTTTTCCTTAAAGCCCTAGATTTTCTTGTATTGTCATTCTAATTAATAATATATGGAGTATTCTCTAGGACTAGGTTTACAAGAATAACAATGGGAGAGGCAGAGAGTCAAAAGCGTCCGATTACCTGGTTCCCAAGAGAAGGGACACTTTGATGAACGATCCACTGAGCATCTACGACCCCTATTTTCTCATGAGCGGGCTGCATTAAATCACCTAAAAGTGGTGAATATATGAAGAAATGAATATATGAAATAATACAGGTAAGTGGTCATACTTACGTGCACACATTTTCTTAGAGCGAAATCGAGACCCCAGCCATGAACCAAGTCATTCTACAATATCCAAGAGGAAAAATAATTTTAAACTAGTTAAAATGAAATCAAAGCAACAGATCACAGTATAAGTAGAAGAATCCATACTTGAATCAAATGCCAAACGCAGCGCCATGCATCGCGAGAAAACACGGTTGCCATGATTTCAACAAAACTACATGCGGAGTGAAGGTAAAAAAAAAACTTAGGCATATCTGTTAAGTCATACTGAGATATTATAAATACGACAAAAGGTAAAACCAGTAAAAGAGATAAATGATAAATTGTTGATTACACACGCCGCACAAGGTGGAAGATGTGGATCAGTGCACCAACCAGGTTTCTCTTCGGTCTGCCTGCATTCAATCAAAGAAAAGCATTCGATCACGGTTGCATTTCTATAAAACTAGGAAGTGTATGGATATTTAGTTGAACGATAAAGGAAATGAGTACTTACTTGTGAACTTCACTGTTACCTCTCCTTTTAGTCATTTGCCACGTTAACCCTTGATTCGGCTCTAAGCCAGGTTGCGAAATCTCCAAACCATGTTTTCTCACAAGTCTTATATATCTGGGAACAAGCAGAAAATTTAAACTTGCTTCTTGTTTTTCCTCAAAAAATCAGAAGGGTTTTCGAACCTACTCCTCTGCATTAAAATGCTCTACTCCAAGATCCTCATCCCAAACAAATATGTAGTCATAGGATGCGACAATGTCAGGATGCAGAAAACGCTTAGCATACCACCTAGGAAGGAGTATACATAGTTTTGATGAGATGTCAAAATAAAATACGATGCTACCTTCTATGGAAGATTATTGTTGTAAAGAGCTTGTAACTGACCATTTAGTTTGCTTGCGGACACTAACATGGATAGCCTTCTTCGACCACTCTAAATCTTCCCACTCACTTGCACGTCCATCATAGTGAAACAACAGAATGGCGAAGTTCTCTGAAAACTGTCAAAATAGATCAGATCTGGAGAGAGAAATGCCATAACATGCACACCATCTCAACTTACCTTTTTAACTGCTGCATCGATATTCTTTTTCTGATCAAAACCAACTGTAAATGTTACCAGGTACTTTGGTTTGATGGTAACATCCTGGAAGAGAAACCGCCAATAATAAACTCAGTTTGAAAACCAAAGAAATTCTGATTAACGGATGTATTTCACAAGTAAGATAGGGGGGTCACACACAACTTCCTCTTTTTCTAGCCAAATTGAAAAAAACATAAAAATATTTTCATAATGATTTCAGATGAGATAATATCAACTTTGTGTAACCCATTCAACATCTTTATCCATTAAGGGTAACATGCTGATCTTTTGTGTTCCATGAAATATATCAGCCAAAAAGTTGTGACAGGAAACAGAGAGGAAAATACAATTCAAACCTTCTATTTAAGGGGAAAACGTATTGAGAAACAACTTTACTCTTTGATGAAATTTCCAAACAACTAAATCCTAAAAACACCAAAAGAAAGCCTTTCAAAAAAAAAAAAAAAATACACCAAAAGAATGTTGTGTATAAAAAGAGGTAGATCCGTGTATTCAAGTAGCATCCGTAACCCTCAAAAGAATAGTATCTATAGTATTAGCATAGTACATAAATCCAGACCAAATTGGTCACTAATTTGGTACCAATAAGCAACTTACTCCTAAGTCCTATCTATAATTCTCACTTTTTTTCAAATCTACAGTCAGATTAGACTATCAATCTATTGCCCATATTTAAACTATGTAAGCTAATACAAGTAACTACATTAAAGCTATTCACTAGTTTCAATCAACACAAAGATTATTAGGCCAGTTACAAGTTGCAAAGTTTAGGCAATGTGTACCTCGCTTGGCATACCCCACAGGCGCCGAAGGTTAAAATCAGATTCAGGCTCGACAATGCCAGGGGGTAATCTTTCAGCTCCTCGAGGATTTGTAGGGACCCAAATCTGCATAATTGTCAAAGTTTCAACTTTATATTGCCAGCTGAAGCTCTAGCAGAAGAAATTAGAAATTATGCACATACAAAGTTCTCCACAATGCAATCTCATGCCAAAGTACGTGCATGAATAAAGAAATCCGCAATTAATTGTCAACTAAGAAAACAAGGAGTGTTAAAATAACTAAGAGGTTATGACTAAACAGAAAATTAATAATTAAAATAAAAAATAAAAAACAAAAGTGCACCTTTGAATCGTTTAGAGAAGATTTGAAGGAGCCGCCTCTATTACCCTTCAAAGAAGACCAAGCATTCAAGAATGCTTCAGTGGAGAGGCTTGAGTACTTGTCCTCAATAAAAGTGAGATCAATAGAAGGAATAAGGCTGGACGGGAAGTTTAGCTGCCAAAATGAAAAATGAAAAAAATAAAATAATTAGTTTTCTCACCTGATAAAAATATGTGACCAAACCAATATGGATGAAATTAAGAACATTCATGATTGATAGAAAACACCAAAAAATTTCTACCTGGGATAATGAGAGCGTGGGAAAGGATACTCCTAAAAAGAAACCAAAAACGCCTCCAACCAATGCTGTAACTAGAATCCTCATCAGCTCATTAGGTTTTCTCATGTTTCCACTGCACATTAATACAAGTTTAAAATAAATATTCGAAATGAAAAAATATATATTGTAAGCCACCAATAGCTCAGGAAGCAAACGCCCACATAATCTAATAGGCAACTAAGAGCTTGGTTATATTTTAACCTGCGAGCAGGGTTCACCATATTGTCCAAAACCTTCAAGTTTCAAGTTGTATAAGTATGTCTCTGAAACTTATTTAGTGTACAAACTAGAAATGACATTCATTAATCAACTTTAAAGTTTCCAGAACTCCAAGCTTGAATCTGCTGCCAACATATTAAGAGAACCAAGCCTGAAAAAAACGAACAAAGAGGGAAATCAACTTCTTAAGCAAAAAAACTGAATAATGAAGACCCCGTTTGATAACCATTTGGTTTTTTGTTTTTAGTTTTTGAAATTTTAGCCTATTCTTTCTCAAATTTCCTATAATGTGTTCCACATTTCCCACATTGTATCCATCTTTTAAGAAAAGTATGTGAATACTAACCAATTTTCAAAAACAAAAACAAGCTTTTTGGAAGCTACTTTTTTTTTGTTCTAAATTTTGGTTTGGTTTCTACAAGTATCGGTATGATGTAGAT
Source organism: Sicyos baderoa (assembly GCA_037832685.1). Classification (NCBI taxonomy): domain Eukaryota; kingdom Viridiplantae; phylum Streptophyta; class Magnoliopsida; order Cucurbitales; family Cucurbitaceae; genus Sicyos; species Sicyos baderoa. The sequence goes on from JBBMEF010000028.1 coordinate 2,316,135, forward strand.
ATCCAAGTAAGAAAAAAGATAGGGTCATTTGTTGTAGGCTTAAATTTCAAAAACCAAATAGTTATCAAACGGGGCCTAAAAAACAAAGAGTTTGCAACTTGTCTATGCTTAAGTTTCAGAAAAGTGGCGACCTCTCCACTGCAAAAAACGTGGTAACGACTCAAAATTATCAAACCTCGCCCTGGTCTTCAATTTTCACACTTAATTTTGAAGTCGCTATAAACTCAACATTGCACTACTGATACTAACTACGAAACTAGAGAAATCAGCTAGAAGCACTCAAAGAATCAACCTCAACCGATTCGGACGAAAAACAAATTTGCGAGTAAATCAGGAAGTTACAAGCTCCAAAATTAGAATTAGACAAAATCAGCAAAATCAGCATATGCAAAACGAAAACAACAGCGGAAAATTTCTGTGAGAGACAAACCTGGACGAGAAATCCTTCCAAATGGCCGATCTACGAACACCGATCTGAATCTTGAAAAATCTGCGATGAGAATGAAGAGATTTGTGGAAGAAGAGAAATGGTTGTTGATCCCTGAAGAAATCGAGGAATTGAGAGTTCAGAAACAGTGAGAATTTTGATTTTGTTTTAGAGGGTTCATGAAATTTGACAAACAAAATTGACTTTTTAGTTATTGTTTTGACTCTTTTGCCCCCTTGTTTAAGCTCGCTAATTAATTTGTGTTCTTTGTTAGAACAAGTTGCTAATTTAGGGGAGCTATTATTTCACCATATATTTATTCTAAGAATAATGAATATAGTTCAACTATCTTTATGTTTGCCAACAAAATATCAAATTATTGTAGTTTAAAAAGAGTGTTTAACCAAAAGAGACGGTGGCTTGATGGTTTCATTGTTTAGTGTTAATTCAGTTCAACATCATAATCACGTGTTCGATTTCGAAAATACCTCTCATTTATTTGAGAGCAATAGTAGTCTCTTTAAATTAAATCCAATTTGAAAATATAGGATTGTTTTGCTTTGCTTTAATCCATAAGGTTGGACAGGTTGAAAGATTGACCAACCTGAAACTTTAAATTGGTCTTAAATATCCTCTTAATTCAACTCAATGTGCACCATGTACACCCCTATCTATGATTGTTCGAGTTAATTTATAAACACCTTAATCAATATCACGAAACGTAGGACATAACCCTACAATATTCCGATGTTAAAGGAAAACGATAGGCAATTACCAATTCTTAGTTTTCAAAGCACAATTGTAGTTGAGTTGAACTCAAAAAAGAAAAAAAAAAAAACTTACAATGTTTTTTTTAGTACCTTACAAGTCTAATGTTAATACTGTTTGTTTTTGGTTGAATTGTGATATTCGACAGCATCAATAATACATCTAATGTTACCAAAAATAGCATAGCTCTACTGATATTTTGTACGACCTAGTAACCACGAGGTTACAGATTCGAATCCCCCTCCTCAAATATTGTTGTATCAAAAAAAAAAAAAAAAGGTAATACATCTAATGTTAATACGTATACGTACATCTAATGAATTAAACTATGCCCACTTGTTCTCAAGAACAAATTCTTAAAATTTAAACTAAACTTACAAGTACGTTGACAAATAGAAAAACAAACAAAACTGTTAACAAATAGAAACTGAACAAAATCTATCACAAATTTCGAAAATTCTAATACCATCTTGCCGTAGCCTGTACATGTTTATGGATCCAAAAATCTTTCAAAGAATTTAATCATAAAACAAAGATTGCACATAGCATATGCCTTGATCGAATTCGAAACTTTGGTTCTTCATTTTTCTTTCATTTCGAGTTCATGCTCTTCATTTTTCTCAACTATGCAATTCAATGGCCAGCTTCCATAGTATAATTGAAGAACATAACCCAAACATTTTCATATGGACAATGCATTCAGACAGAACATGATTTTGGATCAATTAAGGAATAAATTATAAAGAATTTCGACAAAGCAGTTATAACAAAGGCGCTTCAGTAGAGCTTTATCCTGGTGTGAATGGCGCTCCTGCATATGGGACATGTCTGGAGGTCTTGACCGCATTCGCAGCACGTCTGTAATGGACAACAAAACATCCATTCATTCAAAAGCACATTCAATTTAGGGTTTATGATTTTCATGTCTGTCCCATTATATCTCAATAAAATGTTGAGAGAAATTGCATTAATCTAACCTGGTGTCCACAGCCAAAGGCCATGTCTTTTGGATTGGTGAGGCAAATGGGGCAGACCTGTTCAGAATCAGTAGAATGTTAGCTTAACTAAACGAGCCTGTTGAAAATACTGTAAATAGCGGCAACGTTCGACGTGATCGAGTGATAAAGAGGACAGTTCTTATAAGTTATAAGTGTTATTGCAGATATTCAGAAATAAGAAAATATGAGTGGAATTGTATTGCAATCTCAAATAGAATGTCTTCCCTTCATTTCTCTAGCTGATGATTAATATGCCTCTATTATCTTACTATTCTATTTTATATTCCCAAACTAAAACTCTGAACAGTATCTTTTTTGTTGGGGGGTTTATGGGGAAGACAACTATCATCAAGTATCGCAGAGGAGTTGGATTGAATGAATTGAATGAAGGAATGGCAAAAACATCATACGTAGTAAGAAAAAAAAGTCTCAAGTCAAAAATGTCTAATTTAGATTTGGAACATTTTTTTATAAATTATACCTATAAGTGTGTGGATCAGCTTACCTCAACTATTCTCATTAGAGAAATTATTTGACCCTACAACATTTGGATGTCGACTATTCTTATTTTACAAACTTTCTTACCCTAGAACATTTGGATGTCAAGGAGGTAACTCATATGAAATTAAAATTTCCAAGTAGGTGGCCATTATAGATAACCCATAACATTTTAGTTCTTCAATACCTTTTTGACGTTCCATGTTAGGTTTCGATTTAGAACTATTATGTCTCTAACTCTAAACAGCTTAAGAGAAAATACACAGGGTAACAAAGAGAACCAACACACTGTTCTATTCAGAGTTTCAATACAGTGAGTTATATTTAGCCACTTTGATTGATAACAACATGAACACGAAACTTCAGTACCTACTCTCAAGACCCCTACATAGCCCTCCCACTCTCCCCTCTCCGTACACTATGCACGATCCCTTCATGGTTCCCACCTGAACTGTTTTCACAACCTTTCCTCAACTTCACCCTTCTTATAGCAAATAAGAACAATAGGAGGCCCGAAACATGTCTAGATTACTCTGATGTAGTTTAGAAGTTTTATTTTATTTTATTTTAATTTATTTTTAACTGGGAAATCAAAGCCAGGAGACATCGAAGGAATGGAGAAACCAGTGTTTTCAAAGCGCAAGACCGCAACGCAAGGCGATACTCTCCTTGATCGCCTCAAAGCAAGAGGCAATAAAAAGGCGAGGCCCGAGTGAAGAGAGGCGCAACAATGAAATGCATAACTAAATAATATATTGAGCATAAATTGATAAATAAAAACATATTTCTATTCCTATAAAATTTCAAATTTATACAAAAATCACACAAATTATGTTATTATAAGATATATCGTACATATTAAATTATCATTTGTATAAAAAATTGAAGTAAACCAAATTCAATATCCTAAATAAAAACTTTGCATGGTTGTTAGATTTCTTCCTAGGCTAATTCTAGGCTATTTTGTAGATATTAAGTTAGGATATTGATAAATAAATAAAACTTTGACAAGGCGCACGCCTTGGCCTGAGGCAAAGGCGATGCGGGGCGCAAAATGACAAGGAAAGGCGAGGGCCTGATTGAAGGAGCTCGCCTTGGCATTTTAAGAGGCGCAATACCCGCCTATGTGCAAGGCGATGGCAATAGGCGAGGAAAGGCGATGGCCTTGAAAACACTGGGAGAAACAAGAGGAATATACAAATTAGTGTCACAGGTGAGTCTCGAACCTAGGATCTTGACTCGAGCACACAACCCAAGTTTTCAACCACTGTGTCACCCTTGAGGACAGTAAGATATTTATTTTGGCAAGCTAGTCTGGTCCTTTTAGCTATTTTGCGGAATACATGGCCGCCAAGAAACAAAAGATTGCCTTGGGTTGGGTTGCAGTAGGAGGTTTGAAAACTGGTGCATTCTAACTTCTCTCTAAATATGGGTGTTATTCCTTGCATGATCTCCTCACCTTTCATGGAAAACCTTTTTTTTTCACTTGGAGAAGAAAAAAAAAAAAAGGAGTAACGCCACTGATAAATGAATCAAATTCAGAAATGATTGCTAGAACACAAACACCTTTTATCTATGTCATTGTCATAGATCCAAACCACAAAAACTAAAAACTAAAAGAAGAGATAGGGGAGAAAGAAAAAGAAATTTGCTCATATAAAGGTCTTGATCATGCTAATAAACACGATAAAAACAACATCATGTACCAGTAAAACGAAAAACAGTAATTGTTGCTTATGCTCAATTTGGATTGAAGTTGAACCGCTATTAGTATTCTATTACTACTTTTCACACTCTAAACTTTTAGGAAGATGTTCTTTTCTTTTAGGGTAAATATTGCCCACACTATGCAACTGCTATATTACATTATATGATAGCAATAGCATGATTCATTAGATTAATCATTACATAAGAGAAAAGGGGTAAAGAAAACATGACAGCCAAAATTAAAATTTAACAGTACCTGGTTATCATAAGTTGAACTTGCTACAGGAGGAGCTGTACTAGTTGGATTTCTGTGTTCAGGGAAAGAAGGCACACTTGGCTCATAACTGGACGACCAGGTAGGCTTTGAATTATTAAACGATTTTGAATTGCTAAAAGAAGCTGCGCCATAAACTGGTGGAGGAAGTGCAACTCTCCGGGGAGATACGCCCTTGTGACCACTGCTCGAGTAAACAAGAACGTCATTTATAGAAAACAAACAAGAGATACAAGGATTGTTTCTGAGACCATTAATTTTTTTTACAAGAAACAAACATTTTCTTTCATAAAATGAAAAGAGACCGAAGTATTTTATATACTAAAATAAGTTTGTGAAGACTGCTTCCTTATGATTTAACTTAATATCAGCCAACGAAAGACAGTTTGAATTCTGTGTTTCTGACTTCGTTTCATTTTACTAAATAATACATAAATTTGAGACACAATATTAAAATATATAAATAATCGATACAAAAACAATTACTTCAGATGCAAACGAAAAACTGAAGCATAAAATAATCTCTTACCCCAAAATATCAAGCTCCATCGTAGCCTTGTACTGGGAGGGAATCTCCATTAATGCCGCAAGAGCAAACTCAGTTTCTTTCCGAGAAATAGGTATATTCTTTGACATAATTTCTGTAAAATTTACAAACTAGACACACACAGAGAGATAATGAAAAACTAAAACATTATCTCAAAGAAAAACTAAAACACATGCAAGTATGTAAAGATGGATGAAACTATAAGTAATAATACTAACCTGGAAATTATCAAAAGCACGTGATGGAATATTGTCGTCAAATTCTCTCATCATATCCCAGGGGCCATCTCCAACCCCAACTAAAACAATTGAGAGAGGGAACTTGCTGCATTGAAATGAAAGCATAAATCATTATCATAAGAAGATACACAATCGCTTAGAGTTATAGAGAGAGTTAAGTGAGGAGCAGGAGGAATGTAAGAACTCCATTTTCACCTTGCTTCAACAATAGCATCCACAGTCTTTTGTTCCTGTGGACTAAGCGTCCCGCGTTCTGTATCTACACTTCTAGTCACCTGAGCATAGGGAAACAATTTTAAAAGACATACGCAAATCTGAGCAAAAAAAAACAGGAAACAATGTGAAAGCATAGAGATTCAACAATAGCATCAACAGTTTTAACTACACTTCAAAATTCACATCCACAGCAACTAGTAGATAGAAGAAGAGAAAGAAGAAAAAACGTAGTTCAATTCGGTATACACCTCAACAAGTAACTCAACCTATTACAAGCGGAGAAGCAGACATTTGGGACCTACCTGTCCATCTGCAATTATTAGCAACACATGGTATTGACCACCACTCTGCTGGACAATGGTCATGGCCATTTCAATAACAGGTGCAAATGAAGTTGGTCCTATCATAAACCCAGGAGAATCATAAGATCAAAATCCATATAAAAAAGACAAGTCCTTTAAGTATTAGAAAGACACTGAAGATGTATAAAACAAACCTGCAAGTCGTAGCTGCGGGGCAATTTCTTGGTAACGACTTAATACTTCCTCAAATCCATTGCAAGCTCTATCCTCGTCTGGGAAGAAACTGAAGACGTCTTGATCATGAGTTGATGCTGCCAATTCAAAAAAGTGAGCAGTGAGCACCACATATTTAGTTGGTCAAGAGCTTTGCAAAGAAAACAAAAGATACCAACCGTCTCCAAATCCAAAGCAGGGAATTAAGTTATCATCGTCAAAAGCAGCCAATGTCTTTCCAATAATTGAAATTGCCTGTTGATAAGGATTTGGGTGGTCTCCAATATGATGTAGACAACGTTTATTAAACGAGTTTTTACCTATTTGAAAATATTAAAATCTTATTAGAATGTCCCACCACAAATAATAGGCCATATAATGCATGCAAAAAAAAAAGATAATTAATGCTTCACCTGTCCACTCGTTGCTCTTGGTGAAGTCAATGCCAACAATAAGATTGGAAGACTCAAGGCCAGCCTCCCTAAGAGCTCCTGTTACCTGAACAGGACGAAAAATTACTTCACATCTCTATAAATCCGTGTTCCAGAAAATGGAAAACAGGTTTTCAAAAACTTATGTTTTTAGTTATAAAATTTAAGTACAATGCTAGTAAATGAGCACTTTATCTAGACCAACTAATACATCGAACATTCTCACATGACATATCATTCGACCCTATATTAAATCATGAACAGGACTTATCCCCTCTTAGTTTCCAAGGCCTCCTTCAACACTAAATAAGCACATGTTGTAAAATAAAAAGATCCAAAACAGAAAAGCACTTTCCATCTTTCTTTTTCAAAAAGAAGCAAAGAAATTCCAAAAAATTACAGCATCATTGTTCATTAAAGCTTCTTTATTCACGAGAGAAACAATTGGTGCAAATGAAGCGCATAGAAGAAGATTAAATGAATACAGAGACGAACCCATCATTCTCCACTCTATAAAGGTACAAATATATCAATTCCCATTCAAACCCTAAACCCATTTACAAATTACATTACCTGTTCTAAAGAACTGTAATTATCAGCAATTCTTGAGTATCTTCGATCCAATCTCCTGCCATTATCAACATTCCCATGTGGTTCTTGAGTGGATGTACAATACTGCTGAGTTGTATAGGATTGCTGAGGAGGCGCATAACTTGGAATCTCATGTCCATATGCCGATTGAGGAAAAGATTGCTGAGGCATATAACTTCGGTTATCATTTCCATATGGTGATTGTGAATACCCACCACGACCCCACGAAGAAGAAGAAGAAGAAGTTGACCGATAGGACGAGGCCTCCCTTGAACTTTTGCCCCCCATCAAGCAAAATCAAGTCTTTACAGAAGAACCCAACAAAATCCTGCTCTGTAAACTTCAATGCAACATATACAAAATTGCAAAGAAATCAAAATCTTGATGTACAAATAATCGTTACAATATCGTGGACAGCAAAGAAAACAATACACCTACTAATTAAATGATGCAGACGCGTGTAGAAATTGAAAAACAAAGTGTCTAGAGAAGAAATTGCAAACATATTCAGGAAATCAAAACAAACGGCGGCAGCAATGACTTGTTCACGCAAACCCGTGAAAACTGAGCCGACTTAGAAGATAGACTTATCTGTTAAGTTTCTTCAATACCCAAGTCTTGTCTGTACACAACTCAGCCATATCATCCATTAATTTACCATATTGAAAAAACAGTCAAACATAGGAAGTAAATAACACCAAATTTCACTCCTCAAATCACAACCTAAACAAGAAAAAAAGAATCCACCCCAGAAATAAATACATAATGGGTTTTCTAATTTTTCACCGACAATTGAGTTTTCTGATCAGCATTGCCAATTTCCAGTCACTAAGAGACATAATCATAGGAAAATCGAAAACCCCAAATCCCGAATTCCAAATAGTTGCTGGAACAAGCATTTTAACAAACACCTAATGGGCAATTTTCAGGTTTGATGCAAACGATGAGAAAAATACCTCACTGGATAGAGGATGAAAATTGGAGCATCTTCAGAGATGGATACACGGGTTGCACAGTTGAATAAAAAGGGAAAAAGGAAAAATAATGGATTTCAATGGCGGATTTGAAGCGAAACAGCGGAATTTTGTAAAGTGGGGGTATCTTTTAAAATATGGGGGCTTTTTCTTTTCGGTTTAGGCGGAGCACATGATTGATTTGTTGCGTGGTGGGAATTGTGTAAATTAAATAAAGAAATGTGAATTATTGAAGAAATCTGATGCTTTATATAATGAAAAAGTTGAGAGACTTTAGCGCAATTTTAGCTTGTTGGTGTAGTGGATATTACACCACCCGACATGCTTGCCACCATCAAATCTACCTACAAATTTTGTTCATATATTTTACTTCTTGTTTGTTTTTTCATTCATTTGATAAATGTTTAAACTCATTATTTTTTTTTTTTAGGATAATTTGGGAAAAGAATGAGTAACCATTTTCAACTTAATTCTAGAGAATTTGTACTATATAACAACTTTAAAATTCTTTATTAGAATTATAGCACATTTTTATCAACAATTGGTTTATAGTAAAATTTCAAATGATTGAGTTCAATCACTGGTAATTGATTGTATTCAATCAGTTTGTTTGTTAAGTGATTGAGCTCAAGTGATTGAGTTCAATCAATTACTACTGATTGAACTCAATCACTTGAAATTTTGTTATAAACTAATTTTTGATAAAAATGTGATATATATGTAATTTTTTACCTCATTTTTGTTATACATGAAAAGACCCCTTAATTTTATTCAACACTATTGAAAATTCAAGCATTCAATTAGTTATTATGTGATACATGATGTCACCAGAATATTATTATTTTTTGCTTCAACTTAATTCTATTAGTTAAGCATTATAACATTGGAAAATAAAATCTTCAATTAAATAAACCAAAATTTTGAAATTTTAATTGGTTATGAATTCAATTGTTAGTATCTACATAATTATAAAATAATTTGTTTCTTTTACAAATTTTCTTTACCATAAATATTGTTAGATCAGACCATAAGTTAAAATAATTAAAGTACTAATATATTGGTAATAAATATTCATGGATATTAAAATGTCAACTAAATGGTTGTACTTTCTTTTAGAATGTCATTTAAAATATAAAGGTTTTAAGCTCATGGAAAAACATATATAATAGTTGCTCAGCCAAAAAAGTAGCCTAATGGTTTCATTATTCGACTGAAAAAAACAAAATTTAAAAATTGATACTTTTTTAAATTATTAATAAATATATTTGTTAAGGAGTGTTTGTTAATTTTAATGAAGATTTATATTCACCATTCACTAATTAATGCTAAAAAAATCATATCCAAACGAGTCTTTTTAATTATTCAAAATAACTTCTTATTTTAACACTACGTTTCTAATAATTTATTTCTAACTATTCATATAACAGCATAATAGTTTCTAATTATTCTTTAATAATTCCTTTTTAACTACTCAAAATAATTCATCATTTCTAACCACTCATTTTTAATGATTAATTTCTAACAACTTAAAACAACTCATTTTCAACCCCTCATTTTTAATTATTTATTTTTAACTACTCAAAATAATTTCTCATTTCAAATTTACATCCAAATAAAGTTTTGTTGCAATTTTTTTACAAAATCTACATTTAAACAAACTATTACAAAAATTATAGTCAACTTCATAATCATGAGTTCAACCTGAAAATCGACGTTTGATTCTCATCTATATATATGAAAATATTGTTATGATTGTTTGCATCGAATAGAGCAGAGTCACACAGCTAAAAGAGATTTGAGAATAACAATAATAATGAAGAAGAAGAGAAAGAACGACACGATAATTTTACGTGGAAAATCCCTAAACAAATTAGGGTAAAAACCACGGGCAAGGATATAAGAATTTCATTATAAAAATAGGAGTTACAAACTTTATCTCTTACAAAGTAGCAACATACTCTCTTATAAGGAGAAACTCTCTCTATTTTTATCTCACCCTCACTCACTAAAGTGTGGGATATTTTGGGAGATTTTGGGATGGTTTGCCAACTAATGGCATCACCTATTTATAGTGCACATAAACTTGGCCTCCAAGTAAA
>JBBMEF010000028.1:2326518-2342524 GCA_037832685.1 Sicyos baderoa
CAAAAAAAAAAAAAAACAAATATATATATATATATATATATATATATATATATATATAATAATAATAAAGATTCAAAATTATAATACATATGCTTCACAAAATTAGTTTCTTTAAGATAATTTATTCGGAGTTAAAATACTGTCACACTCGTCAAATTAAATTAAAAAGGGAAAAAACCTAAATACGTATGCTTCACAAAATTATCAAATGTAAGAATTTGATTGAAGTAGTAATGAGATAAATAAATTGATTGGCTCTTGCCTACAAAAAAAGAAGCCAAGTGTCCCTTACAAAATAATACCCCCTTGTACATTGTAACTACGCCCGTCTCTAGGCCAGGTACCAGAGACATCGAAGGAGTAGTTTCACAAGTGAATCTCGAACCTGCCCCCTTGTACATCTCTTTAGTAACAATTGGGAATGGGAGGACTAGGAACTTCCAAACACCTGCAAATTCAATATAGTCAAGGTTATCCTTTACTGAGATTTTGAAATGTTTAAAACAAAAGAGGTTTGAATAAAGATTGTGCGGACAATTTATAAGCACATCACAACTCGACTATTCTTAGAAGATAACGGCCTAAGCCAACCCAACCTTATAAGTTTTAACTATACAAAGCTAAAAATACTTTCATTTTAAGGATCATAACAAATTGTTAGGTTTTGGGCTAAGAAGAATTATGAATATTATAAGGATATATGAACAATTAGTTAGAGAGTTAAGAGGTTTAGATGAAGGGAAGAAGCTAAGCAAATATTGAATGGTTTCACTCAGGGTTCAAGAGAGTCCAAATTCCTATTATCAACTTAGGCTTATCTTGTATTCCTTTTATCTTTTATTTCAATATAAACTTCGAGTTTTTATGTTGATTCGGGTCCTACACAAAACTCGCCTGAGGATGAAGATTCACAACATAAAATCTGATGGCTGAAAGTAAGTAAATCATGATATGAAGTTTTGATAGTAAATGACACGTTATTACTTACCCCAGCCAGGGTATTTGTGGATAGTCTCGGTTTGTTTTGTTCTCCGGAATCTGCAACTGGTTGTGTTTGTGGAAATTTGCGAATCAGTTTGGGAAGTCTCTGGCTATCAGCAGGTTCAGAATTCATTTCTGAATCGTCTCGTAACTTCTGCTTCTGCAGGCCATATAAAAATAGGGTAATGTTTGTATTTCTCAAGCATGGACAACACTACAATGAACAAGTGCGAGAAATCCCCGAAACGTCCTAAGATATTAAGAATGCATATTGAGATTGGCTTTTCGATGTACCTTCTTCAGCCGTTCCTCAATGGAATTCAATGCACGTGATTTATCGACTTTAGAAAGATAGAAATCTCTCTCCCTCTTGGCAGCAGAAATTTCTAAAGCCATTTTCTGCTCCCGAATGGCGTGCTTGTAAGCTGCAAAGTATTTAACATCAGTAACAGGGTTTGCAAGCAAAAATGGGACAGGATCAAGTCATTGAGGTGTGTACCAGTTTCTTCAGTAAGATCATCCCACTTGAATTTACTCAAATACTTGATGTTCCAGAGATCATAGTAGAAATATGACCTCTTCCTTCCTCCTAAATACATGCACAACAGGCAAAGAAACACAACTATGAGCATAAAGAAACTTCACAGTTCTTTTATTTTAAGAATGTTCAAGAGCAGGACATGGTAATTGGTAAAAATAAAACCAATCAAATTGATTATGAAGCACATGCATGCCATAGAAGAATTGATTTCCCTGCTATTACTGCCTACAAGTGCATAGTGCAACTCGCATAACTGATATACATAATGACCAAGAGATCACGAGTTCAAATATATAAGACTATCTACTAGACAGTTCAGTTCAATGACTCCCATCATCAGTCAAAGAGAAAGTACAAATCATGTAACAAGCCAAGATGTCAAATACAAAATGAGTGTAAAAATAAAAGTTTACCTATTTGTTCACCATTTAACATATTAGCCACCTTCTTGGCAACTCTTTTATCAGTAAACTCAACCCATCTGCATAGCACATATAAGGACAATTCAGAATCAGTAACTAAAAACAAGCCCTTAGACAAGCCAAGCATCTTCAAGAGCATTAACTTCATATAATTGTTTTTGAAACTAAGGGTAACACGTTACCCCGTCCCTAGGAAAGGCACCGGGAGACATCCAAGGGATGGAGACTCGTGAAGTGATTAACTTCATATAAATTTGAAAAAGTAAAAGTTAATCAGAATTGTGAGTATACCCTTCTGAAAAAAATTGCCCTCGAAACCCTCCGGCGCGCTTCCGTTGAACTTGATTTGCAGCATCTGAACAAGAATGCATAAATAAACTACAATAAAATCAATGAAAAAACAAAAGGAAAAGCAATAAAAATTTGTTCATTACTCTCGGGTACAAGATAAATTCTGTTTATATCCCCATAGTGTGAGAGGGTCTGACGAAGCTTCAAAGGATTCATATGCGGAGGAACTCGGCTCAAGTAGCAAATTCCAAGCATCCTTGCATTAGCAACTTCCTTTGAAAGGCGTTTCTTCGTCTTCGTTTTGCTTTGATCTGCTTTGATTTCAGATTCATCTGCCTCAGCGTCGATGGAGTTCTCCTCCTCCTCTGCGCATTGTTTAGAGCTCTTCTTTCTCTTTTTCTTCTTTTTCGCTTCGCCATTACTAGGGTTCATGTTGCTTTCCCCCAAATCAACAGATCCCAACTCTTTCGTTTCCATAACCTCTGCACCTTCCATCAATAACTGATACAAAACGGAACGAAGGAGATGCTGTCGTCGTCGGCGGCTGTGGTGGAGAAGAAGGAACGAACGGGATGCTGTCGGCGGCGGCTGTGGTGGGGAAGAAGATGGAGATGTTTATGTTTAGGGTTTTATTTTTTATTTTTATTGATGTCTAGCCAAAAAATATTATAAATCTAGCAAAAAATAAAATAATTAATAAAGATATTCATACATTTAACTATAATAATAAAAAAAGCTTCTAAAAAAAAATGTTAATTACAAATAGGAAAAAAATTAATTTTTTGGTAAGTGGTCACCATAGATTAAACTCATAACATTATACATTTCAAAATCCTCTTTGACTAATTAAGTCATATTGATTTGTACGAGACGTTATACAAAAAAAAAAACTGTATAGAGTGTTGTTTGAACCATATTTCAACTATTGAAATGGTACAAAAATAATAAAATAGTTGTTGGGTATTATAAATGGTCTTATTAATTAAATTAATTCCTAGAGAAAAAACAAAGAAAACTAAATTGTTTTTGTAAATTACCATGGTAAAAAAGAAACAAATGAATTGATCATTATTTGAAAAGTATTATGTATTTCTAAAATATATAAGACAATGATAATACATAAATAATACTCTACATAATCAACAACCATTTACAAATATCAAGTTTGCAAACACCACCAGATGAAAATGAGACAAGAAAACTACTAGCTATTATTATTACTTTTTGGTGTGTTTTAAACATGATAACAAAGTTTATGTATTATCATTGTATTATATATTTCATAAATACTAGTATAAGATTTTGAATTTGAATTCTTCAAAACACAAAACAAAGCTGTTTATGAGTTTTTTTTTTTTTCTTAAGAACAAACACTAAAAATAAATATTTAAAAGTTGAAACCACAATGAAAAGAAATCTCAAAAAAAAAAAAAAAGAAATCCCTAATTTTTAATCTTTAAAATTACATAGAGATTAAATTTTAATTTTCTTTAAACACCAAATTTATAATTTAGCCTTTTAACATATGTACACATTCCAATAGTGATCCATATTTTAGGAATTTCACTTGCATATTATCCCCTTCTTATGGCATAGCTAGAGAGTTGACCTTTTGCATTATTATTTTTTAAAACCAAAATAATTTTCATTAATCAAATAAACAATAAAAAAGGAAACTCCTCAACAACTAACTTGGAATCCAGAATGCCACCGATCAGAAAAAATAGAAACAAAGAAAAAAAACATTATAACAAAAAGAAAATTTTCTCGTTCAACGATTAATTATAAAAATCTATTTTGTATTTTTTATTCGATCATTGATAATAGTTGTTCTATCGCAAAAGAGGCACCAAAATATAATTATAACTGTATTTTGTATAATATATTCGGTAATTATGAGGTTATATACGTGTTCAAATCTTCTTTCTATAAATGTTGCCTTATCTAAGTTGGAACTATGAAGCTGACCACCATATTATTAAAGGGTAAAAGGGTTAAGCGAAACAAAGCGGATCTTTCTCTTATATATTCCGTCAATCAACTCAACAAGAGACAGACCATAATTCTCTATTTTCCCTTAAATCAAAAGAAACAGAAGAAAGAATTCTAGACAATAAACTAGATTTTAATTGAGGAATATAAAGTTTTTATTAATTCAAAAACCATTTCATTTTAACCTAATAACCTCAATACTCTCAATACACAGTGATCATTTTACTTATCATATTTTATATCCATTGAGTTAGTATATTGTGCAATGCAAAACCATTAATAAGGCTTTCATTATTCTTCCATTTTAGAAGGAAGAAATATCTCATTTGCATTGTTTATTAGTAAATGGTTCTATCTAAATTGGTGCTTCATTATTTTCCTTTGCTTCAAAATTTTTCCCTTCAATTTGGTTCCTTATGGCTTGGCTGATATATAATTTATATGTTAGAACTTTTAATGGGGGTATTGGCTGCCTGTCATATCACATCTATTATTTGGGTGATCCATGTGATTAGCTTTGACTAAATAAATTGTTGGGACATGAAATCCTTCTATTAAATCTTAATTTGTTGGCCTTTTCTTGTTGGCTGCTTTTTCTATGATTGTGAATTGTGATTACCATGGTTCAAAGTCTCTACTGTGATAGAACTAAATGTTAACAAGTCAAGAATGCAATATAAGATTTTATGTGATTCATTATAATTCATTAATTTAGGTCTCCTTTCATAACTATTTGATTTTTAGTTTTTAGTTTTTGAAATTTAAGTTTACAATGACTACCTTACCATGTAATTTTTCTTACTTGGATGTCTACATCTCACCTATATTTATAGAAATTAAACTAAAATTTGGAAAAGAAAAAAGTAGCTTCCGAAAGTTTGTTTTTATTTTTGAAAGTTGGTTAACATTCACATACTTTCTTAAAGAAAGATAGAACACATTATAAGAAATTTGAGTAAAAATATGCTTAAATTTCATAAACCAATAACAAAAATCAAAATGATTATCAAACGAGGTCTAAAAGTTTAAAAGATTGATTAAATAAAAGGGTCGAGAGTTTATATATAATTTCATCAATTATTCGAAGTGTTACCATAAAAAAAATATCATTAGAGCTCACTTTCTATCCTGATTGAAATTTTCTACTTGCTAATTTTCTTCCCAATATGGTTTTAACACATATATCATAATAATAATAATAAAAATAAAAATAAAAATAATAATAACATTCTTGAAGGAGACGTGTTGAACCATGTTACTGTTCTTCCCAATATGGTTTTAACACATTTCTTGTATATTACTCTTCTTTTTGGACTTATGTATTTGTTTCTTTTTTATCTCCTATATAATAGAGATATATTTTAATTAGCTAAATGGACAGACATGTTCGACTATGCATTATCAATTTTGTTAAAAATTAAGGTTAAATAAAGCAGTTAACAAGTACAATAGCTCAACCGTCCATTATAAATTAAAAAAAAGGTAAATCATTACGAAATTTTTTGACATTCAAATACTGTAGAATTAGATTATCTATCTTTTAAGAATAGTTTTGATATGAATAAATAACTTGAATCTTCATGAAAAGCAAAATACTCATGGTTATTGTACATTATATATGTTTTTTCAAGCAAAAGATAGTATCTCACTTAAGTATATATAAAATTTGAAGTACGTAGAATTTAGCCATTATAAAATTATAGGTTCAAACTCACAAAAAAAAAAAAATTGATATCATGCATATTTAATTTTGAAAATTACTTCTCAAATTATAAATGAGTAGAGAGCTCATAGTTAAGTCATATGTAACATCCGAGATACATAATTTTACTTTTATACTCAAACTATATATATATATTCTGATAATCTATTATAATCAGTATACGTGGCTAATTCTATTATGTTAAACCTATCCATTTAAAGAAGCAATTAAGCCACGTGAACATAATCTATCGGATTATAAACAGTAAACACCATAATCCAAAATTTTAGGTGAATAATAAAAAACTAATCATAAGGAACAGATCCCAAAAAGAATAATAATAAAAATATCTAAAATAGGAAAAAAGATAAATGTTAATTATTATTAGGTATGAGGTTTAAGCTTTCATCTCCATCTCTTCACAAACAGAAAATAGAAATCAACAATGGCTTCCAAATTCTCCTCTCTAACAAGATGAATTATTGCAAGAATCCATGGAGAAATTTTTGACCTAATTTGAGTGAAGATCAAGACGAAGAAGAAGAAGAAGCACGCCATTTTTCTCAGGCCCACTGGTCCACGCTCCATTAAACCCATCTCTTTTTTTCTCTGACCCACCACCACCAATCTCTCTTTCCTCGCCGAATGTTTGTAAATCGATCTCGAATCATCGATTCGTTGAATTTCTGTTCATGATTTAGGTTTTCTTGAAATGGGTTGTTGTTTGTTCGCGTAATCGAAGCGAGATTCGTTGAAATGGGTGGCGTTACTTCGTCCATGGCGGCGAAACTGGCCTTTTTCCCGCCGAATCCGCCGTCGTATAAACTTGTTACCGATGAATTCACGAGTCTGTTGCTTCTTAGCCCTTTTCCTCATCGTGAAAACGTTGAGATTCATAAGCTGCCCACTCGCCGCGGCACTGATATTGTTGCTGTGTTCGTTCGTTACCCCATGGCGACCTCGACCTTGCTTTACTCTCATGGAAACGCCGCTGATCTGGGCCAGATGTATGAGCTCTTCGTTGAATTGAGCATTCATCTTCGTGTTAATCTCATGGGGTATTGCTCTGTTCTCTTTTGCCTTTTGCTTTTTGCAAGGTTGACTTCTGCATATGGATCTTCTGGGTTTTTCTTTTTATAAAGATTTCCATGGGAATTTGAACTTAGCGAGTTTAGGGATGCAAATTGTAGTTTTTTTTTTGAAAGTAGGGTAACCACGCCTGTCCGCCAGACACTTGGAGACATCGAAGGAGTAATGTCACAAGTGAGTCTCGAACTTGGGACCTTGAAGGGAGCATACCTCCAAAACCCAAGTCTTCAACCACTCTATCATCCATTGGAGATGCAAATGGTAGTCAGTCTGCTAGTAATTCAGTTCTTATATGATCATCCAAACCATTTTTGAAATATAATGTGTGTGAGACTATCTGAAACAGCTTACACGCAACTCGATTATTGTCACTAGAAATAGTGTTTGACCCTACAATATTTAGTGTCAAGGAAATCCGTAAAAAATTAATTTCTTGATAGGCGACTACTCTGAATTGAACTCATCCCCTCTTAGTAATTAAGAGGCTCTTTGACCACTAGATGATTCTTCGACTGGTAGCTATTGAATTTGAGCTGATGTTTATCATCATTAATATTTCATCGAATACTAAGAGTTAGTGAATCCTTATTGGCATCAAGCTTTCTATTTCTGGATTGCTCTCCCTAAATCTCATTTCTGTTTCATAATCAACTAATCTCCACAATAGGTGAGCATGTGAAGCAGTGTCTTACATAAGGTTGCTTACTTATACTATTATAGGAATAACAATTCTTTCAGGGATCATACCTTGAAACAACTTGATAGCGGTTTGAACTTAGGACCCTCCTACTTCAATACCACGTTGAAACATGCTAAACTACGCATCAATCTAAAAACTTAAGTTTATGAGTTGGGTAAATTTAATTACATCAATCAATACTCAATTTTGAATCTGGGACATCCAATAGATCATACCTTGAAGGCCCCAAGCCTCTAGAAAAGAGGCTGCCCCTTTGAGACTGAAATGGGCATGTTATCAAAAAATTAAAATAACTAATGAGTTTCTTCTTTCCTGGAAATGGGGAACATTAGTTTTTACACCTGAATTGATAGGCAAGATCTATGATCGTTCCCCTATCAAAATTGATACTTGCATTGCTTCAATCACTCCTGCGTGAATTGCTTGATTACTTTAGACAAGAGTTCTAGGAGTCTAATAAAGTTTGGCAATATGTGCAGGTATGACTATTCAGGGTATGGCCAATCATCTGGAAAGGTGCGTTGGACATAAGAGATTTAGTTTGCAATTTGTATTGAGATTGTTTGTGATGTGATAATGGATTCTAATCCAAGATTCAATGACTCTTCTACCTTGCAGCCAACTGAGCAGAATACATATGCCGATATTGAAGCTGTATACAAGTGTCTTGAAGAAAGTTATGGTACTAAGCAGGAAGATATCATCCTATATGGTCAATCAGTTGGAAGTGGCCCGACTTTGGATCTTGCCGCTCGGCTACCTCTTTTAAGAGCTGTAGTTCTTCATAGTCCAATACTTTCTGGTTTACGAGTCATGTATCCAGTCAAGCGTTCGTATTGGTTTGACATTTATAAGGTAATTTAACCCCTTTTTTGTTTCCACTGTGATGTAATTGTGTACACCAATGAATCTTTTTTGTATATTTATCATTCACATGCTGATATTTGTTGTTTTGTTTTTGTGCAGAATATTGACAAAATTCCTTTGGTTGATTGTCCTGTTCTTATCATCCACGTAAGAATTCCCTGTTCTATATTTTCTATCGTCGTCTTATCTTATACTAGTTAAGTATATGGATACAAATTGGTTATGTCTCATACGTTTAATTCACATAGGAGAGTTGAGGTTGAGCTTTTTTTTCTTCATCTTATTAGAATATTTTCTTTCATTTGGTTTCGCTTATGGCTGTTTAAAAAACTATTTTCAAAATCGTTCAATATTCTTGTTTTCGTATTATGAAAAACTAATGCGCATGTACATATTGAACCACTGTTCATTAATCCATGACTTTTAAAGAAACAAGGCCGTACTATGTTCGTTTATTATTATTTGTTTATTTTATTTTTATAACCGGGAACTGGAGGCTTGCTCCACTACATATCCGGGGCACTCGAAAAGAAATAGTTTTCACAATAGATTTCACAATTAAGCTCACTCGCAGGTTTTGAACTTGGGACGGTCTAGAAGCTGCCTCTTCGGGACCTTTTTATTCACCTTTATGAGAAAAGGAAAATGAGAGGAAGGAATCTTGGAAAAATATAACTGCTCCTGAAATGGTTGCAAAACAAACCCAGATTTTTCCTACCCTTGAATCTTGCCCTTGTCACCTTCACCTATTATAACTTAGGAAATCTATATATATTGAAATAAAACACTATTTTAATTGGTCATTTTTTTTGTCTCTTTTACCAGGGAACTTCAGATGATGTGGTAGATTGTTCACATGGTAAGCAACTCTGGGAACTATGCAAAGAAAAGTATGAACCACTGTGGATTAAAGGAGGAAACCATTGTGATCTGGAGCTCTACCCCGAGTACCTCAAGCATCTGAAGAAGTTCATATCAACGGTCGAGAAATCCCCATCCCAGAGATACAGCTCCAGGAAGAGCACAGACCAGATTGAGAAACCCCGAAGGAGTGTCGACTGTTTCGAAGTTTCAAGGAAGAGCACAGATAGGCGAGAGAAACCGAGGCAAAGCATTGATAGGCCCGAAAAAATGAAGAACCAACATGGCAACACAGATAAGCTAGAAAAAGTGAGAATGTCAGTTGACCATAAAGAAAAGTCACGTAAGAGTGTCGATTGCCACGAGAAGTCGAGAAAAAGTGTTGATCACCAGTTGGAAAGAGGAAGAAAGAGTGTCGATCGACTTGACAGAATACACACTGGATAATTGTTGGGTATAGGAACATTGTTTTTAAGAGGAATAGGAGCGGGATTGCAAGGATTTTACAGGGTTTTTTTCTTCTTCTTTTTTCTCTGTTCTTATGTATAATTATGATCCTTCTAATGTGTACTTTACCTTTTGGAAGTTTTAAATTGCCTATCGTGAAATGAGAAAAGGATTTAGTGCTTTGTTTGTTTGTTCTTGTTTCCATAACCGACGAAACAGGCTTTAAGATTCAACCAATCTCTGTCCCCTTTCAGTATCAGATTCAATATTGATTACCGAATGATCTAACACAATTAGTATCATTAGAGCTTAGCTTCATTACGTATTGTATCAGATTTTGATCAGATTCAAATTTAGTGTAGCATTTGAATATGAATGGTTCAGATCTTTGTAGTCGCTTAAAAGAACTAATCATTTTCAAGAGCAACTCAAATAGATGCAAATCCTTTTCAAGAGCAACTCAAATAGATAGTTACCAAAATTAATCTAGCAATCATAAATTGAACTCAACAATTTTCAACATCCACGACCAACACTCACTATGATTTGAATAACCAACCATCTTAGTAGACTGTTTAATCAGATTTCTAGAGGTTGAAAAAACGAATCGTAAAAGAATTTCGATACGACATGTATAGTATGAAAATAGTTGAGGTACAAATAAGCTCATCTAAATATTTATGGATATTAAAAAGTGTATCATTTCCAGAAACTTACAGATTTGGAAACTATGACAAGTTTCTATAGAACAGCCTAGAGTTACACAAAACTAACCAGCAGTATCTTCCAACAAAATAGGAGATTCGTTTGAACATCTCAAAGTGTTAAAAGAGAAAAGTTTTGAGAGAATTTCAGCTGCCTCAGGAAACAGCATTTCAATATCTTCCATGCTGAGTACTACTTGAACATGCTGCTGCAACCAACCTATACTGCATCTGAAATAGGTGAGCCAGTCTTGTTAAAATTACTGAGCATGTCCCTCGATAACAGATAAGTTAGGTTTGCGCTCGCTATATTCGACGATAGCTGATGGTGAAAGATGGCCGATACAGATCTCGTGGACTGATGCAAACAATGGAAAAAGCTCCAACCACCCACGGTGACTTAGAACCTCGTACATCTCCTTCGCAGTGGAGACACCCTTCAAAATGTAAACAGATATGTTAGGATGGTGTACATGAACTTTGCAAGATAATGTAACTAGAAAGTTTAGTTTAACATGCCTCACTATGTTTCATGAGATTTGGTTTATCAAAAAAAAAAAAAAAAAACCAGAAATGGGTTCTAGAAATTTGTTAATCAGGGAGTTGGTGAGTATTAAAGCAAGAAACAAGCATCTTGCTTCCTTTGTGCTCTTTATCACATTTACTTATCAAAATATCAACCAACTAGTTAAAATATATATCCTAGGTTCAAATCTCCCGGCCTCTTGTGTATGTTGTTAAACTCAAAAAGAAAAAACTATTAACGACATTGTTTTTTGATAACCGAAGCTTCGCTCCACACACTACATACTCGAGGCTACTCACACCCATCCCAAGGCAGACAAAGAATTTTACCATTAAGTTCACTCGTAGGTTTTAAACTTAGGACCTTCAAAAGAGCAAATAGTAACCGTTCATTTACAAATACTATGAGTTAATTATGTCATTTTCAACCTGCAATTTTTGGCCCTGCAGCATCTCCGCTTCAAGTTCATCAAAAGACCTACATGGGAGAAGGCAAAATCATATACAGCAACAATGATAAATAGCATCCATAAATAAAAAAAAAAAATTAAAAAAAAAAAAAAAAAAAAAAAAAAAATTCATGTTTAAGGGTAGCAATAGGAACCTCTTCCCTCCATTCTTAGCAAAAGCTGCTGCCACCTTCCTGTTTCTCCCTCCCACTGCCAAATACACATGAGTTTCTCCTGAGTGAGACATAAAGAGAAAAAAGAAAGCAAATAAAAAACGAAAAGAATAAAGAATTTATGCTTACAACACGTTGTAATCAGATCAGCTACACCACAACTCTCAAAGAAAGTACTATCCTTGACAGATGAAAACAGAAGCTTAGAAATCATCCTCATTTCTCTCAGACCAATCCTCATTATTGCAGCCTAGCCAATCAAATGAAAGTAGTGAGATTTAATAGACATGCAAGTTAGATTTTAAAGCTTTTAGAATTAAGTTTTGTACCTTTGTATTATTTCCCATCTCCAAACCATCAACAAAACCTGTCATATCAAATTAGTTAAAGGCTGTTGCTCATTAAGAAGAAAAAGGTGAAGCCAAATGATAGAGGTTTATGATTGACCTGCTGCTAATGCCACAACATTTTTAAGGGTTCCACACATTTCCACTCCTTCAACATCTTGGACCTTTCAATATTTCATCATTAGAATGGTAACAAGAAAGCTTTTCATTAATCAATTTGAAACATAGCTATATGATTCCATCACTCACAAGAAGCTTAATTTTGCAGGAAAGTTTCCAGTCCAATTCAAATCATGTTTTGGTCAAAAGAATGAAAGAACACGACAACAAAAGGGCATACAAAAGAGAAATTTGGCAAAAGAGAGGCTACGGATAAAAAGTAAAAACAGTCTCGAGTAAAATAATGCCGAGTAATTACAAAACGGCTTAGAAATAGAGGTCCAAAGAGAAACATAGAATTTAATAAAGGCTCAAACATCACGTCATCACCCGATGATCTCTTCATTTCTCTCAACATAATCCCCTAAACAGTGGCAAAATCTTTTTATTATCTTTAATTTTTTACATAAGAATTTCACATATGCATATTTTTGTTCATTTATCTAATTAATAGCTATAGACAAGTATTTGAATTCACATCTAAAATATATATTAGATTTTGAAACAAAGATTGCTGAAATAATATACATGAGGTCATGAACTCTACTTACAGGTGCAACAACAAAATAGGGAGTGCTGAAAAGTTGAACCCATTTATCAGCAATCTCTCTCATGTTCTCTCTGTATCCCACCGTTGCTTCACTAAACTTCTCTACAGCAATCTGCATGTACAATTCAACAATCTTAAAATAAAAAGAATTCAAAAAATGATTCAAAACTTTGAAAGCAAGCACAATTAGAACAAATACTTTATAGTTTTCTATTTCTAGTAATAAGTAGTTGTGATAATCTTACAATATGTGTGTATATATAAACAAAATTGACAATCAGGGCTATAAATCTGTAATAGTAACCTCATTTGCAATGTTAGCCCCCATAAGAACACAACAATTGATCCCCAATTCCTGAGAAATGAGGGAAGAAATCATGCATGGACCTTCCTTCTTCACCTCCATCCCTTTAATGAGTGAAATAGCTTCCACATCTTTCCCTATCTTTCCAACCAGTCTCTTGCATAAATCCTCCACAAATTGATGGGGTGTCACAAACACCAACATATTAGCATCCTTCACTGAGATACCAACCCATTAGAGTCACAACCAACCACCGATTCACCAACATCGAAAGAACTCGAGTCGAGCATACCTGCATTCTCAAGGTCCGGATCCGCAACAACGTTCTTCCCAAGCTTTATACCAGGAAGATACCTAACATTCTCCTGTTATGTTAATCAAGATTCAAGAATCACTAATCTACAACACTCCAAAACATCCTAAAACGAAAAGGGGTCGTAACAAATCAACAGAACATTACATTGTTGCGATTGATAACATCAGTTAACTTCTCACCACTAGGCAAAATCTCCTCATACACCCACATTCTAACCTCATCTGAAATCCAACCCAACAAAACACAAACTCAAAACAAAAAAACCAAAAAGGGTGTAAATCAAAATCAAGAAAGCATAACAAACACGACCCAGATTTCATAAAAAGCTCAAGAACATACCATGAAAGGAACTCAACCTAGCGGCATTGGAGGCGATGAGTTTGGCGGCAACACTGCCCCAATTGCCACTCCCAACGACAGTGACTCTGGATTTGGGTGAAACCCCATCATCGGCAGAGACCCCATTGTTACAAATCTGTGGAGCTTCGATTCCAGGGGCCATGGAAGAGGATTGAGATCGAGAATGGGGAAAATGGGTTGAGAGAAAAAGGAGAGGAGAAGAAGAAAAGGGATTTAAAAGAGAATGAAAAGGCTCAAAGGGGCGGAGTTGCCATACACGTTTCGTGAGAAACAAAGCGCATTTGTGCATTTTGTTAAAATCTGGCGATCCACTCTATGCTCTGCTCTACACGAATCAAAATCAAAATGGTTTTTTTTTTTTTTTTTTTTTTTTTTTTTTTTAAGTGATGAAAATTGAAAACCATAATCGTTGTGTTCATTAAGGTTTTCAATGCAAGGACTATTCTTAAAACACTTTTGGGTATGAACTGATAAAAGAGAGTGTTGTGGACAATGGGTATCTCGATCGATTGAGATGGCCATTACCAAACTTAAATCTGGCGCCAATTTGTTGTGTTGGAATTGATTACTTCCCCTTTTGGTTTTCAAGAATGGGAAACTTATGGTGTGATTACAAAAGTAATGGTTACAATTAGGAATGAGTTTAGAATAAACCACTTTACTTGTTCAGTCAAATCAAGCTGATTTATTATTATTATTTTCATGTTAGAGAGTAACTAAAAAAAAATGAATAAAAGCAGAGCTCTACCGACATCTTATAATTATGAGATTATTGATTAGAATCCTCCCTCCCCGGTATTGTTGTAAAAAAAAAAAAAAATCAACTAACTTTATGGTAACTTGGAAATTTGATGATTTCAAAAGTTATTAATTTAGTTTTTTTTTTTTGTTCAAAGACATTTAAAGAAGAGTTTCAAACCTATAAATCTAAAAAAAAAAAGAAAAAAATTTAAACATAAACTTTTGAATACTATGTCTTATATATGTTATTAGAGATCTTTTTGGCACTTTTGCGTTAATTATAGCTAAATTAGTTTCTTTTTGCAGATTTTGAAATAGACATTTTAAAAATTCTGAGTAATAAAATTGAATACCTACAGAAGTTATAGGTTAAAATGGAAAATGAAGGTACATAAAAAGTATATAAGCAAAAAAATTGATATTACATTTTGAAATGGACATTTTAAAATTTCAAAGTTTTTATTTTAATTTTTAATGGAACTAAATGCGTTTCAGATATGGTGAAACTAACGTTGTTTTTTGTTTTTTGTTTTTTTGTTTTTTTGTTTTTTTTTTTTTATTTCGAAAACAATTTTTTGGATCACAAACTAAATGAGACCTAAACTTTTATAACCTATGTTTAATTTGTAAAAGTTAGCATGTAATAGAAAGAGATTTGCATCTTATCAAAAGAAAAAAAAGAAAGAGAGTTACATGAATAGAGTGTGTAACATCTTATTTATGTTGTAATCAATAAAATCTATGAGCTATCGAGTACAGAAGGTCAATAACACAGTTGGTTATCTTGTTAATCCATTTCAACTCCAACCATCAGATTATACTAAAAGTAAAAACAATAGAATCAACTAGAAAATTTGAGATAAGTAAATTCATATACTAAATATAAGCTCAACTTCTTAACTTGAATCATAGACAAACAAATTATACATACATGATTCAAGATTGCCTTGTGGGTGTAGAACAGATATCTATCATTGTCCTTGTGGGTCTTTTCAATAACTCATACACTCATTCCACTTGCCATTGCCTCCAAGGATGAAAGACACAAGAGAAACAAGATTCAATGAGAGGGGACCTTAAAAGTATGTTGTTAGATTTCTTATCAAGTAAGAGTCATTTTAATGAGAGAATCTAGTTATAGGCCCACATGGATAGATTGTCAAAATTATATTGGTTTAGTGTGGTACAAATACACTTTGATTAATGTTTAAATCAAAGTAATATCGTCAACCAGAGCAATAACTAGCAATGGCAATGAATAATCCATCACTAAAAAGTCATGAGTTTGAATCACAAACCTCCGAACTATTGGAGAAAAAAAAATAGTATGAGCAGAGTCATAAATTTTTTAGTTGTTAAACCGTAATTTATGCTAATAAAGTTTGATCATACAATTCTGATATTTTTTTTTTTTTGATGTCCGTGACTGTCCGGGCCAGCTTGCGTACACAAGCGCACCTCGACTAATGTCACGGGGCATACCGC